>VMDO01011564.1:0-10734 GCA_007922755.1 Pedetes capensis | reverse complement strand
GGGCGAAACACTAGGCTCCAGGAATTGATGGGATACCAATAGAGATGTTTCAATAAACAGATGCAGCACTGGAGGTGTTAACATGTTTATGCCAACAGATTTGGAAAACTGCTACTTGGCCAACTGACTGGAAGAGATCCATATTAGTGCCTATTCCCAAAAAAGGGGATCCGACTGAATGTGCAAACTATCGGACAATATCATTAATATCGCACAACAGCAAAATTCTACTAAAGATCATTCAGAAGTGACTGCAGCAGTATATGGACAGGGAATTACCAGAAAATCAAGCGGGATTCAGAAGAAGGCAGGGAACCAGGGATATCATTGCTGATGTCAGGTGGATATTGTCTGAAAGCAGAGAATATCAGAAAGATGTCTATCTATGTTTTATTGACTATGCAAAGGCATTTGATTGTGTGGATCATAACAAATTATGGATAACACTTTGGAAAATGGGAGTACCAGAGCACCTAATTGTGCTCATGAGAAATCTGTACATGAACCAGGAGGCAGTTGTTCGAATAGAACAAGGAAACACTGAGTGGTTTAAAGTTGAGAAAGGTGAGCGTCAGGGCTGCATACTTTCACCCTATCTCTTCAATTTATACACTGAGCAAATAATCCGAGAAGCTGGACTTTATGAGGAGGAACGTGCCATCAAGACTGGAGGAAGACTCATTAACAACCTGCGTTATGCAGATGGCACAACTCTGCTTGCTGAAAGTGAAGAGGATTTAAAACATTTACTGATGAAGATCAAAGATCATAGCCTTCAATATGGGTTACGACTAAACATCAACAAAACAAAAACCCTTACGACTGGGTCAGCACGCAACTTCACAATAAATGGAGAAAAGATTGAGGTTGTCCAAGATTTTACTTTGCTTGGCTCTATAATCAACACCCGTGGAAGCAGCAGTCAAGAAATCAAAAGACGCATTGCTCTAGGAAAAGCTGTGGCAAAAGATCTCTTTAGAATATTGAGAAGCAAAGATGTCACATTGAAGACGAAGGTGCGTCTGACTCATGCCATGGTATTTTCAGTGGCATCCTATGGTTGTGAAAGCTGGACACTGAACAAGAGAGACAGAAAAAGAATTGATGCTTTTGAATTGTGGTGCTGGAGACGTCTATTGAATATACCATGGACTGCCAAAAGAACCATCATATCTGTCCTAGAAGAAGTGCAACCAGAGCGCTCTTTGGAAGCAAGAATGGCCAGACTGTGTCTTACATATTTCAGACATGTAGTGAGGAGAGATCAATCCCTGGAGAACGACATCATGCTTGGGAGAGTGGCAGGTCAATGCAAAAGAGGAAAACCCTCCACCAGATGGATTGACACAGTGTCTGCAACAATGGGCTTAAACATAAATAAGATGGTTTGCCTGGCACAGAATCGGCAACTGTATCGATCTGCTGTACATAGGGCCACTATGAGTCGGACTCTACTCGACAGCACCTAACAACAACAACAACAAACATTATTTTAAAATTGTGCTTAGAAAGAGGCACTGCTTTGGTAGAAGAAGTAAAGTCTAGTTGATGATTACAATTTTATGCTGATCACATGCTTGGACCATGCTAATATTTGCCTGGCAATTGTCACATTGGACTTCAAGGACTCAAAATGGATAATCTATGTGTACTGTAACTGATGTGCAGTGTAGTATTTTTCAGGACATTAGGGTTCCCTTTCATATCCTAGAAACTGTTCAAGTATGCACTATCAACCTGACCTTTTAACTACTTCAAAGACACCATGGTTTTGGGGGAAAAAAAACTTGCATTCCATCTACCCAAAGAGCTCAAGTCAAATGTGAACTTTTAGCGCACAATATTAGGAAACTGAAATTTTGGGGTCATTCCTTATCATGAGAGCTAAAATAGACAGTTGAGTGCTTTATCCTATAATCCCCAAGACTGGACATTTTGAAGAGTTACTCAAAAAGTAATAATCATGCTACTGCCACTGACTATCTTCCTTTTCGCTTCCCAGCCTTTCCTCAAAGGGGTCTTCCTTTTATCGTAGCTTTTAGAGCATTGCTTCAGGGTTATTTTTCAATCTATTTCCTTTGACACATGAGCCAACTAACTCTTCCACTCTTAGCCTCTTGACAGTTCTCAAACTGCTTTATAGTTATCATAAATTCATTCTGAATACATTTAAGGTGATACAAACAAGAGTTATGTTAAATGTAACATGAATGAAACAGAGTGAATGTCATTTGAAGACATAAGTTAGCAGCAGAAATTCTTCTGTATTCCATTCAATAGAAAAATTAGGGCTAAGTTAACATAAAAAGACCAGCTAGATTTCCAGACTCAAGTTGCAGAGCCCAGAATCAAATTTGGAGGCTTCTATTGTCTGTTCTTCCCTAGTTTAGCAATACAACCTGATATCCTCCATTTCTCATGTTTCATTTAACCATGAAACTCACAGGAAAATTTTCATGTGTTTAAATTTTATCTTCCTAATAAAGTTGAAAGCTTCCTCTTAAAAAAAAGTAAATTGCACATTGATATTCATCTGCATTCTCCATGGTACCCAAGACATTGTTATGGAAATAGATGTTCAATAATAAAAATATTTGATTGCCAAACAATTCCTGTTTCTTAGCACAAATGTTATGTCCTGAAAATATTCTCTTTCAGAAATTGAAGGCTGTAGTCTCAAAGGATTATACTCAATGGGAATAAAGCAAATTATGAGGCTAGAAATATCACACCAGGACCCCAGGCACAATAGTTTCCCTAGCTAAGGAACCAATTATTTTTGATTGGTGTTAGCATTACATGGACAGATGCTACCAGGCCAATAAAGTTATTAATAACTCCCATCAGTAAATTCAATTATTAAGATAATAGGTGCTTACATCCATGCTACACAAGCAGAGCAAGAAGAGAAATAGATTTCTTTCCTCTGAATGCTGATTTTTTTGAAAATTATCAAATCTGAGCCCTTGATGCCCAATGTAACCACTCCTAGGCAAATATCAATGTCCTCCAAGCACATAACCAGCAAAAATTTGTAATCACCACTTAGACTTTACTACTTCTACCAAAGCAACACTTCTTTCCAGGCAAAATTTGAAAATAGTATAATGATGTATTTGAAGGCAACATAATAAACAGAATATAATACACAATTAAGCATAATATAAAATAGGGTTGTTTGAGACAAAAGGATTGTTTTACACCCCCAAATTCTAGAATTCTCTTCAATAATTCTCTACGACAGAAGAAAAATAGATGCGTGAAATCAGCAGAAGTACCTCTAAGCTAATATGCACTTATTTCAGGTTTTATTTAAGGTCCACCTGCAACATAACTCTGAGTTATTTCAACCGTTTAGACATGATCTACTTGTTATAACCAGATCATAAATTTCTCATGACTGTGAACTAGGTCATGAACACTAGCTCTTATCATGGTAAACACACATCAGTGTTTTCACTTCCTAATTATTCCTTGACTTGCTTTGCCTTCATAAGCAGTATGAAGATGTTCCCCTGAAATGAAAGGGAAGGTTCCAAAAGCCAACCCACAGGATGCCAGCAATGAGGACCTTCACAGACTTCCAATTCCTTTAAAACAGGTTCCATTCACAGAAGCAAATAATCTTTTAAATTTAATGCCCAACAAATGATACCACTCTTCCTAGAAATTTCTGCTGAATTTATTTAGCAGAAATCATTATTGTACTACCAAGAAATGTAGAAACCTGAACATCAAGCATAAGTAAAACAGTGCACTTTGTATACTTAAAAATCCTCTGACCATGATTCATGAAAAATGAATACAATAACTTTATAGTGAAGAAAAGGAGAAATTTTATCCCAAAATGTCACCTTTCTTGTCTTCAAGGACAAGACATTACTGGTTTCACCTCCCTGTGTGGCTGTCTGGCAGACTTGAGACTGAAATTCAGACTGACTATCCAGGATCAGGCATTTAGCTACACAGGATGTCAGGAGACCGCCATTATAGATCACATAATTCATTGCTGTGGGGGCTCTTCTGTGCATGGTAGGATGTTAGAGACCCTCCTACTTTTCTACCACCTAGCTGTTAGTTTCACGACCACCCTCCTGCGGTAAGCAAAGGGGATCAGTCAGTGCCAAGAGCATCCTGGATAGCAAAAGCACCCTAAATTAAGAGCCAGCAGTCTAAAGCAAATCTCTACTCTGTCTCATCTCTGTTGGTGGTGGTAGCGGTTGTTCAATCTGTAAAACGAGTTAATAAGAGATAGACAAAGCATATTCACATAAGCTCTTTTCAGGATGACTATTTTATCGTTCTAAAGTTCCATTGTGAGTTTTTGTTTGTTTTTGCTGTTGTTGCCTTGTTTTCTTTTTAGTAGACTATCTTCTCCAGAGGGGAAAACATTTCAAAAAGGCTCAGATGAGAACCACCTGGTTGGATGTGGGGGGGGTATGTATCAATAACTCCAGAGAGAGGGGGAAAAGTGGAGAAAGGAAGTGAGTACACAGAGGAAGCAGAAGCAGAGGTGGAATGGATGTGCTACACAAAAGCCTCCAACCAGGGATGCTGGCTTTGAAGAGGGAGGAAGGGGCCAGAATTCAAGGCACATGGCAACTTCTAGATGCTAAAAGAGGCAAGAAATGGATTCTTCCCTACAGCTTCCAGAACACAGAGTTGCCAACACCTCAGTTTAAGCCAGTAAGATGTAAGTTAGACTTCTTGGCTACAGAACTTTAAGAGAATAATTGTGTGTTGCTTTAAGCCACTAAGTTTATGTTGATTTGTTACAGCAGCAACAGAAAACTAATACAGTCAGGTACAATCAAAGTAGTGGGTGAGTTCGCAGCACTTGGCTAAAAGGAAATCTGAGTTAGTGCATCATCAGAAATTAAAAGAAACTGTTAAGGACAGGATGCTCAAATCTCAATGGACATATAAATAGGAGTATGGGACAAGGGGTTAATTGTCTATGAAAATCAGGAGGTCACAAATGACATCTATGATAAGAAAATTTTAAAAAAAGTTCTATCTCAGAGACCCAGTAAACAAATTTAAAGAGATTTTGCATCTAAAGTGTACAATACAATGCCTGGCACACCCTACATGCTAAATACATTTTTATTATGGTTATTCTACTGCTGTTTCCCTGTAGACAAACAGAAAAGCTTTTGCCACAATGGAATCGCCTTTCCTGTACTGGCCCAATCACAAGCTACACTACATTCTGCTCATGCAAAATGCACAGACAGAGGGAAATCACGTGCCATGATGCCTGTCTTAGAATTCTCAGAATGATCAATAACTGCGTGCTATTCTGTGTGGTCCCGATCAATACGTGATTCCAGTCATCATGCACTCACTCCAAGTTGCTGGTTGCCTCCCTGACACCTTATCAGTAGCAGCAGATAAGCTGTAACAATTTTTCTAGATATCTGCAGGCAAATCTATCATTGTGACAAATGCATGACATGGCATTATACTTTATTCCCAGCCTCGTTTTAATATCACAAGTCATAATAGAATACCACATGATTCTGATCCAAGCACACATTTTAATGCCTTGTGGACTGCCAAGGCATAATGACCTTGCCTAGAATGGCCAGCTGGTTGGCTGATGCAAAATGCACTATAGCCAGGGACAGCTTCAACAAGTAGAGTTATTCCAGAGAAGCATGAACTTGCTAGAGGCTGCAGTGCTAATTTTACATCATGTTAATTCTAGCCAGGAAAATTGCCCTTTGCTCAGACTTTGGACTCATTTCAGACAGAAAGTCCAATAATTATTTGGAGCAAGAAATAATTGCTGTTTTTGTTTTTATTTGGGGGAAGAAAATACAAAATCACGGAAAACACTACAGGCTAAGAGGAACATCTAAGATTATAATAATCAGCCAATCAGAACTTTAATGAGCTGTTTAAGGTTTTCTTTCTCCCTTCCACATGGAGCTGACGGCAGTTCTATTTCATTAACAGGATTCTCAGTCACACTGGCAGAAGACTCAGCAGCTACTCCGTGAGAGATGAATGATTATCACTTTTTGAATTATTATCCACTACAGTTGAAAATGGGCTGGGATTTAGCTCAGTGGGTAGAGCGCTGTGCTGCAGTCTCTGAGGCCCCGAGTTCCATTCCCAGCACCGCAAAAAATGGGAGAAGGGCCTGGCAATCCACTCCCAAGGAAATCCCAAGGCACTCAGCCATCAAAAACCCTATAAGGGTCGCTATGAGTTGGATACCGACTCGACGGCACCTAACAACAACAACAACGACGACAGCTGAAAATAACTCAAAGGACCAATCATTTCTGCTGTTCGTTATAGAATAGGAGAGTCTTCTTCTAGTAATTCCTTGAACAATAATACCGATGCTTTATAAGGCCTGTGAAAGCCTCAACTAGTCAAAGACATCAAACCTGAATCCCCGGTAAATCTATAGCCAAGCTGGGGTTCTAAGCCAAGAACTGTACTCAGCTCACAGTATTCAATAAACCAATATTAAGTACCAACTTATATTCTGACTTGAAAGGAGCAACATCCTATTTGGAAATTGTAAGACTGCAGTAAAACTTGAAATAGAACTTAAGCAGTGATGGACATCCAAAGTGCCACCCTGCGTCATGATCTGAAATACTTCCGAATGTGCTCCCCAAATGCAAGAGACCTGGTTCCACATCCTCAGCATCAGTGTCATCTTTTATCAACCAAGAAAAGCCAATTATGGAAAAGCAGGAGCACAAAAACAGAGTCCCAAGGAGCCGCACTCTCGCTGATAGTTATGGCCAGGCGTGAGCTCTGACAGGTCACTTCACCACAGGCTTGGCTGCCCAGAGACAAGGAAGGACTTTGTTGTTGCTAGGTGCCGTCAGGTTGTGTCTGACCCATAGTGACCCTCCTAGGGTTTTCAATGGCTGTTTCGGGATTGTCTCAGGAGTGGACTGCCACATCCTTCTCCCATTTCTGCAGTGCTGGGAATTGAACTCAGAATCTCAGAGACTGCAGAGAAGCTCTCTACCAACTGAGCTAAATCCCAGCCCCATAGCAGATATCAATGGCTGTATAGGCAGCCACCATCCATGCAGTGGGGCCTTAAAATCACACTTGCCACAATCAGGACCTGGGGTTGAATGGTTACCCCTGCTATGTGAGGACAGCTTACCGGTGTTCCCCTGTGGTCTGACCTTGGAATGCATTTCCACCCCTCAGCATTCTGGTAAGGAAAACATTAATGGCAGGGTAAAATACCAGTCTGAGTTTCATCTTGCCCTTAAACGAGGAACAAAACCCAAATAAACTGAAGGAATCAAATAAATAGTCTTTGATACTAAATGACTAATCAGAATTAAGATCACAAAGTTCATCAGTTATTTAAAAGTAACTTATCTCAACAGCCCCCCACGTGGTAGTCAGCCCACAGTGCTGTGGGGGCTTGTGTGTTGCTGTGGTTCTGAAACCTATGCCAGCACTATTTCAGATACCAGCCGGGCCACCCATGGTGCACAGGTTTCAGCTGAGCTTCCAGACTAAGACAATCTAGGGAGAAGGACCAGGCAGCCCACTCCTGAAACAATTAGCCATTGAAAACCCTATGAATAGTAGAGAAGCACTGACAAATATAGTGCCTGAAAATGAGCCCCCAGGCTGGAAGGCATTCTAGAAACAGTGGGGAAGAGTTGTTTCCTCAATGTACAGGTGACCTTAAGGACAAGAATGGAGTAAAGTACCTGGGACCTCCATTTGCTCATGTGGCATGCCTCAAAATGAGAAGAAACATAATGTCTGCAACACTGGGGTCAAATATAAAAAGATCATATGCATGGCACAGTGTTTTGGGTAGTGTTTTGTTATGTTGTGCTTCAGATAGCTATGACTTGGATCTCAATAGATGGCACCTAACAACAACTCAACAGCAGCAATAAAATCATTCAAAATTTGAAAGGAACTTGAATAGACATTATACAAAAGAATATATACAAATGTCTAATGGGAATGTGAAAAAATGCTTGACAGCATTAGTCATTAGGGAGACGAAAATCAAAACCACAGTGAAATATAATTTCATATCCATTACAATGGCAATACTTTTTAAAATGGAAAATCAGCACTGGTGATAATGTAGAGAAATTTTACATTGCTGATCTATACGTTTATATATGGCCGGTGGGAATGTAAAATGGCATCGCTGAAGTGGAAAATAGTCTGGTGTTCCTCAAAGTTTAACACAGAATTGCCATATGATCTGGCAATCCTGCCCAAAAGTATTCCCAAAAAGCACTGGAAAAGGGACTAAAACAGATACTTGTACACAAACATTCACAGTTGTTGTTGTTGTTAGGTGCCGTCGAGTGGAGTCCGACTCATAGCGACCCTATGTACAGCAGATCGTAGTGTTATTCACAATATCCAAGAGGTCATTAGCAACTCACGTGACCACTGACGAACAAATGGATAAACACACACACCAAACACACACACACACACACACACACACACACACACACACACACACACACACAGTGGAATATAATCCATCTACAAAAAGGATTTAACTCTGATGCATGCCATAATGTGGATGAACCTTTAACCATCATGCCAAATGAAAGAAGTCAGGCACAAGAGGACGAATAGTGATGATTCTATATGTGTGAGGTACCAAGAATAGCCAAGTTTGTAGAGACAGTGAGTAGGATGATGTTTTCCAGAGACCAGGAGTGTTGGGGAGTTTTAAATGCACCCCAGAACTAGAGTCCCTCAGACCAGCATGAGGGACTGACCTCTAGGTGACCCCAGGGCCACATTCCACTCACTCACTCCTACCCCTCCCATTGAGTGAGCAAAGATGGCCCCTGACCAGTCTGACCAGCCTCAACCACCTCAACTTTGATTGGCCACCTCTAGCCCCCTGATTGGCTCCTAAGGTACCTTACCTGATTGGAGCCTTACCCACCTTACCTACAAATCCCCATTGCACCCCAAAAACACCCGATTTAAATAACTGTCCCTACCTGGCAGGTATGACAGTTTACCTGCGATACCTGTCAGGAATGCACCCTGATTGGCCCCATCCCCGCTACACACCCCCGCTCTGGGAGCCTATATAAGCAGGCCCCCAGACCCCACTTCACCCCCTTCACCTCTCACTGTCCATCAACCGCTGTCCGGACCTCATCACCTCGATCCAGCACTCCCCAATCCTCTGGAAGATCTCTTAGCAAGCTGACACATCAAAACCAGGGACCCTGAAGCACCAAAGGCTACAAGCAAGTCACTAAGAGCCTCCCAATTCCTCCCATCCTTGGGAAGGAGGAAGGCAGAGAGGGTGAGCTGCGAAAGTCAAGACCACCAGATCTCCAGCACAGTGGAACACCAACTGCTTATAGCTGTGCCTTTAAGGCTGAGCTGTACCACGAGTATGGTGCTGCATAGAATGCTACAGGCTCTGAGCTAGCACTTGACATGGGCTGCTTTCTGGTTGCCCTTCACTTGGGGAGCAACCCAATAAAATTTCCCTCTCCTGTTTCCCACAAAAGGTTTCCTGAGGTCCTTCTTTGGCGCCTCCGGCCACCACACCAACCTGGTCCTATGGGTCCCAGAAACCCACCCGGTGTCAGGGCAAGGCTCTGACCTCTGTGAGGCCTGAGCCGAACCCCGACACAGGAAGATAGAGGAATGAAGAGATACTGTTTGTTGGGTACCAAGCTTCTATTTGGAAGGATAAAATGTTTTGGGAATTCACAGTGATGGTTCTACACCATTGCAAATGTACATAATGACACTCAATTGTACCCTTAAAATATCTAAATTGGTGACTATTATGTACATTTCACCAAAATAAAAATGATCAATTTTTCAAAAGCACTCTCCCGAGGGGTGCATCATAGGTCAAATTAGACAAGCACCGTTCATTTCCTTTTCCAGTGCTAGAATGGGGGCACTGAGGTATTAGGAACAAAGAAAAAAATAAGAAAGCAAGAAAACATTCTAATTCCCTTGGCAAAGTAGCTAATTGGTGGTGGTTGTTGTTGTTGTTGTTGTTGTTGTTGTTGTTAGGTGCCGTCGAGTTGGTATCCGACTCATAGCGACCCTCACAGGGTTTTCAATGGCAGACTGTTTCAGGATTGCCTTGGGAGTGGATTGCCAGGTCCTTCTCCCATTTTTGCAGTGCTGGGAATTGGACTCGGGACCTCAGAGACTGCAGTGCAGTGCTCTACCAACTGAGGTAAATCCCAGCCCCTAGCTAATTGGTAGTAGGATGAAAATCTCAAACTGCCTGTACCTTGAGAAAGGGAAAGGAGCCTTGATGGAAGGTGACAACCACTGTACAAATATTCACATGCAGAGAGATTTAGGAGCTGACTTAGGATGGATAAGTGGGGCCAGAAAAGAGGCCGCTGAAAGAGTTGGATCCAGTTACAGGTCCCATTAATGTCCATCAGTGGTTCTGCTCCATGGGGGATTTTCTCCCCCCAGGAGATGTGGTAATCTCTAGAGACATAATTAACTATCCAGCATTGAGGTGGTTGTTGTTGTTGTTGTTAGGTTCCGTCAAGTCGGTATCCGACTCATAGCGACCCTCTGTACAACAGGGGAAACACTATTGTCAGTGCTTCTCTGCTGTTCATAGGGTTTTCAATGGCAGATTGATTTCTGGGAGGGGGTTGCCAGGTCCTTCTCCCAAGCCTACAGCTTCTGGTGTTCCCAGGCGGTCTCCCATCCAGGTACTAACCAGGCCCGACCCTGCTTAGCTTC
>VMDO01011563.1:0-66181 GCA_007922755.1 Pedetes capensis | reverse complement strand
GATGTTGAGCAAGTGTCTGTCGTCATCAACTTCGATCTTCCAGTGGACAAGGACGGGAACCCGGACAACGAGACCTACCTGCACCGGATCGGGCGCACGGGCCGCTTTGGCAAGAGGGGCCTGGCCGTGAACATGGTTGACAGCAAGCACAGCATGAACATCCTGAACAGAATCCAGGAGCATTTTAGTGAGTCCCCGAAGGGTGCTGTGCTGGGGGAGGATTCCCTGTGGCCTCCAGAGAGGCCTTTTCCCTTGTACATGCCCCCCTCCCCTCCTCCTGTCTTTAGGGGTTCAGGGACTGGAATGGCAGTTCCTTTGGGCCATCCTTGGGGTCTGGTACTCTGACTGTTGATGTCTGTGACCAGGGCCTTGTTGTCTCCTGTTTAGATTGTGAAAGTCGTTTTTGTGGGTTTTCTTTTCTTTTTTTGTGGTAGCGGGGTGGGGTACTTTGGGGTTGAATACTGGGCCTCACACATACTTTGCAATGCTCTATGACTAAACTGCATGCCCAGCCCATTTTTTGTTTTGAGACGGGCTTGCTAAGTTACGCAGGCTGCCTCTGGCCCAGAACTCATGATTATCCTGCCCCCACCTCCTAAGTTGCTATGATTGGAGGCATGTGTCACTGTACCTGATTCTGTGGTTGTTTTTTTCCAGTGCTGGGTCGTCAAACCCACACCTTGCGCATGCGAGTCATGCATTCTACCTCTGAGCTACATCCCAGCCCTCTGTTGTTAGATAAAGAATCTCTGTGGCCCAAGTCATGGCACCTTCCTTGGCAGACGTTTTCTCTCGATTGTGCTTTTCTAGGTAACTTCAGCTGCATCTTTACAGTAACCCCATGTTGATCTCTCTTAAAAATGTTTTTTGCCCCCAGATAAGAAGATAGAAAGATTGGACACAGATGATTTGGACGAGATTGAGAAAATAGCCAACTGAGCAGCTCCACTGGTCACTGGTGTCCACCCTGGGCACTGCCCCTGCACAGGAGACTAGTGCTTTCATGGCATAGGCCTTGATGGTCACCTCAAAGACGAAGGCACGAGTAGAGAAACTACCTACCTCATTCAAAATTACATTTGGACTTGACAAAAATTTGCAATTAATAGGGGAAAATCGAAGAAAATTTTTGCATTTTGGAAAATAGTCTTCTCCCTGCCCTTTTTTTAAGCCATAGTTTGCTCCATCTTTATAGTAATCTGGTTGCTGTTGGTAGCCCCTGGCCACATGATACCTGCTTGCTGTCTGCCTGGGGTGTCAGGACCAGCCTCCAGCCCTGAAGAAGTAACAGAGGTAGAGGTGGTTATCCGAGGCAGGGCAACATGTGGCCATCGGCCTACCACCATAGTTGGAGCAAAGGTAGCAGCACAGAGGTCCTGAGCTGCCCTTGCTGGATCGGCTGTGACTATTTCTCCTGCTCTGGCACCATCATCCTTCTGAAATACAGAGATGTTCCACCTGTTCCCTTTTACCTATTCTCTGGTGCACATGCTGTCCCTCTTTCTCCTCGATGAGCATCTTGGTGACTCTTTCCCTTTCATTTTGAGGGAGAAGCACGGAAGTCAGTGAACCACAGCATCATGAGAGAGATTGGTCTGGGAGTGGTGGATGAGTCCATTGATGGCCTGGGTGCCCCTCCTTCCTTTGGCTCTGGCTGCTATGCGCCTGGTACTCCATTCTGGCAGCCAGGAAACACCAGGTGGTTTTCTGAACACTCCTCGCCCAGTTGGTTCTAACGCATGGGGTGTCATCCCGTTCCTGAAGCTGAGCAGCAGTTTAGAAAGGAAGTTATGACCAAGCGAAAACTTTATTTATGCTTTTATCAGTAATAGTGGACTTTATGGGTTCTTTAGTTCATACGTTGTATGAATAAGGACAGATAAATTATAGCTGTACACATCATTATAAGAAATTTTAAAGCAATTATGAGAAATGCTTTACTAATCATGATTTGTTTGTATTTTTCTGCTTATTAGACTAATAAATGCTCATTAAAAATATGGGCGTGTGTATATAACATGAAAGTGCTCTCCGTCCCTCTTCTCAGGGGTCACCATTGCTTCCAGCTTGCTCAATATTTTCCCACATCACCTGTTTGTAAAGACCAGCCCACTCTTTCTTTGCAAAAGTATGAACATTCTGTTTTTGCTCTTGTACATCCTGCTTTTTCACTTGTCAGTGGTCTTGGACTTGTTGACATGTACAACACACATGCCTACCTCACTCTGGGAGATGGCGGCCGCTGTAGGGAGTAGCCATCCAGTGTTTATTTCGCAGTTCCCCAGGGACGGGCATCAGAGGTTTATGGCATGTGCTGTTACCCAAAATGCCACAGCAAATGTATTTGTTCTTATCCTGGAGCACTGGTGAGGATCACTCTAGGATATATTCTTGGAAGTAGAATTATTGGGTCAAAGAGTAGGAACATTGAAAGTCATAATTTCTTGCCAATTAAGCCTGCCAAAGAAATCTTAACCAATTTATGTTATTGCAATGATAAAAAAAAATATGTATTTCATCTTACCTGCTTGCCAACTCTGTGCTATCAATTCTTAAAACCCCGCCAGTCTGAGTAGCAAAACCTTAATATGCCATTGCCTTTCTTTCTTTCTTGTTTTTTTCTCTAGTGAGGTTTGGCAATTTTTCAGTTTACTAGATAATTGTACTTTCTGGGAGCTACCCATTCTTGCCTTACCATTTTATTATTGGAGTATTAGCCTTAGTGATTTTTGCAAACTTCGTACACTAAGGAAATTAGACTTTGTCTTGAGTTGTGTTTCTTTACTAGCTCACTTTTTAAAAATATTACACAAAAGTGTCTTATTGTTATTTTGTCATGCTGAATATCTTAAACCCAAGGCTGATGTGCTCTGCTACTGAACTCCCCCCAGCCCAAATTTTAATATTAGATTCCATTTTTTTTTCCCTAAGAAATTGGGTTTTATGTCAGTTGAAAAGCTTTCTTCATCCCAGGACTATAAAAAGTTTACTTGTATTTCCTGTAAAGCAGGGGTCCCCAACCCCTAACCCAGTCTGTGGCCTGTTAGGAATGGGGCGCCACAGCAGGAGGTGACTGGCCAGGTTGCAGATGAAGCTTCATCTGTATTTACAGCCACTCTCCATGGCTTGGATCATCCTGGAAACCATCTTCACATCTCCACTGTCCGCCCATGGGAAAAAGGTCTTCCATGAAACCAGTCCTTGGTGCTAAAAAGATTGGGGACCCCTGCTGTAGAGGCAATTCTCGGACAATATATTTTCTAAGGTCTTGTACATCTTAAAATGTCATTGCCTGGGTGCCATAGCACACACTTGTAGCTCAGCTACTTGAGAGGGCGACGTGGGAGGATTCCAGGAGTTTAGGGCCAGCCTTGGCAACAGTAGTGAGACCTCATTTCTAAGGAAGAAGGAGAAGGAGAAAGAAGAAGAACACACACACACACACACACACACACACACACACACGCCAAGAAACCGTATACACATTTTAAGAGATATCTATTACTTTTCGAAATTGAATTACGATAGTAAACGTTTTGAGCATCACTTGTAATTGCAGAAGTGTAACATATTCATCTTTCATTATCAGTATATGTTTATTACAGTTTTAATACTTAAAGTGTGTATAATTCTTTGGCACTGTATGTGTAATTGTTTTGCCTGTTTGAATGTGAGAGATGCTGGTTTCACAGAGGGTGAGTGCATGGCAGAACTGTGGGCACATGGGCTGGTGTCATACCCCCTAGAAAGGGTGCATGTGGAGCTGGGTATGGTGGTACATACTGTAATCCCAGCCCCAGATCTCAGGTGGCAGAGGCAGAATGATTGCAAGTTGGAGGCCAAAGGCAGCCTGAGTAATTTAGCAAGACCCTGTCTCCAGATTTTAAAAAGTATAAAAAGGGGCTGGGGTTGCTGCTCAGTGGTAGAGCACTTACAAGGTATGTGTGAGGCCCTGGGTTCAGTCCCCCAGTACCTCAAGAAAAGAAGGGAAGGAAGGAAAGAAGAAAGAAAAAAGAAAAGAAAGGAAGGGGGGAAAATGAAGAAAAAAAGGAAAGAAGAAAGTAAAAATGTCCACATGGGAGCAGATGTATGAGGTCAAGTGAAAGACTGAAGATTAGGTGGGTGTAGTGGTGCACACCTGTAATCCCAGCACTTGCGAGGCAGAGCCAGGAGGATATTCAAGGCCACCCTCGACTATATAGTGACACTCTGTGTTAAAAAACAAAAAGCGCCAGGTGCAGTGGCTCATGCCTGTAATTCCAGCAGCTCAGGAGGCAGAGACAGGAGGATCGCAAGTTAGAGACCAGAGGCAGTCTGCATAACTTAGCGAGACCCTGTCTCAAAAAGTAAAAGAAATGGGCCAGGGGCGCAGCTCAGTGGTCCAGCATTTGCAAAGCATGCAGGCACAAGGCCCTGGGTTCAACCCCGAGACCCCGAGGTTTTTTCTCAACCGAGAAAAAAAAAAAACACAGAGTCTGTGGAGAAAGTGGTGCAGGAGAATGCAAGTGTGCATGAGGGGCACGTGCAAGGCACTCCTGTGGGCCAGTGCTTCAGAGAAGAAAGGGCTGATGAGGGGGTCAAGGTTACAGCAAGATGCAGGGGACAAGGAGAGGCCATGGGGTAAAGAGAGACAGTCTGGCCAGGGAAGGAGAAAAGAAGAAAGAAAAAGAAGGAAGATGGACAGAGTGGAGCAGCACTTTGATCCAAACAACTGCGATACAGACAAATTGATAAAAGAGAACAGAGAACACACAACTGACCCAAAACCAAGGTCAATATTCCTGCGGCATAGCAGTGAAACAAATGCAAAGTTGTGAGCAGGGCTTAGGCTGAACGCTTGCTGGGTTCCAGTCCAGAAACACACTATCCCCAGGTGTTAGATGTTCCACTGCAAAGCCAGATCAGGGCAGTCCCCTGCCAGGAGAGAGTGGGACCACACCTTGCCCTGCACTGTGGCTGTGAGACTTATTAAGACAAAGCCCCAGAAAACGGGCAGAACATGGACTTCACCTTGCAAAAGGTGACACCATCTCTGTCGATCTGACCCCCTCCTTTGTGATATCCCCAAATCCCTATTGGACATGTGCCCCTGAGGTCAACAGATCTGGTTCTAGACTAGTGGACAGAGGGTCCTGGAGGAGAAGAAGAGGAGCAAACTGCCATGGACAGCCACCTATCTCAATTATGTGCAGAAAAAACTGGGAAGAAAAGCTTTGCACTGGGTGTGGTGGTGTACACCTATAATCCAAGCACTCAGGAGGTTGAGGTAGGAAGATCATGAATTTGAGGTCAGCCTGGGCTACGTAGCAAGTTCCAGCCCATCCTGCGCTATGAGACCCTGCTTCAAAGAACAAACAAAAACCTGAAAGCTAAAATTCCAAAGGGCTGGAAGAGGTTTGAAGCAAGAAGGCTCTAAAACAGAGTAAAACAAATTCACCCAAATAAGATTAATTAATTTGTGGAATGGACTGATGAAAGTACGCTTGGATTCTCAAAGACAAAAAGGAAAATACTTTTTTTTTTTTTTTTTTTTTTTGGTATTGGGGGCTTGAACCCAGGGTCTCACATATCCTTTGTAAGCACTTTACCACTGAGCTACACCTTCCGGCCTTGCTAAATTAATCAGCCTACCCTTGGCCTACACACATGATGTCTGCAGCGGTAGCCCTGTGGCATCCGATCCCATCAGATCTCAGAAGCTAAGCAGGGTTGGGCCTGGGTAGTACCTGGATGGGAGACCACCTGGGAACACCAGAAGCTGTAGGCTTGGGAGAAGGACCTGGCAATCCCCTCCCAAAAATCAATCTGCCATTGAAAACCCTACGAACAGCAGAGAAGCACTGACAATAGTGTTTCCCCTGTTGGACAGAGGGTCGCTATGAGTCAGATACCAACTTGACGGCACCTCACAACAACAACAACAACCCTTGGCCTGGAATTTGTGATCCTCCTGCTTCAGCCTCCTGAGTTACTAGGATTACAGGCAAGTACCAGCATGTCTGGCTCTCATACTGTTTTTTCTTTTTTGGTGCTGGGAACATGGTAACCGCTGAGCCACGTTATAGGCCCACATTTAACTTTTTTTTTTTTTTTTTTTGCGCGGTACTGGGGGTTGAACCCAGGGCCTCGCGTTTGCATGCTCTGCAAGTGCTGGATCACTGAGCTGCACCTTCAGCCCATTTTCTTACTTTTTTGAGACAGGGTCTCACTAAGTTATGCAGATTGCCTCTGGTCTCGAACTTGCAATCCTCCTGTCTCTGCTTTCCAAGCTGCTAGAATTACAGGCACGCACCACCACGCCTGGCTATTTAACTTTTTCTTAAAAAAAGAAATCATGAAGTAAACTTAGGTAAAAGTACTGATATGCCCATTCACAAGAGCCTATTGTTAAATCTTTGGTAGCTTGACATTGGCCAGGCTGGGAGGTTTTATTTTTTATTGTTATGTATGTATGTATGTATTTAGTGGTACTTGGGTATAAAGCCCAAGGCCTCACACATACTTTGCAAGGTTCTACCACTGTGCTGTACCCTCAGCCCACTTTTAATTTTTATTTTGTTTTTGAGTCAGGGTTTTGCTAAGTTACACAGGTTGGATCTGTCATCAAACTTTCCATCCTCCTGCCTTTCCCTCCCAAGTCACTGGGATCCCAGGCATGCACCATCATGCCTGGTAGTAGTCCTAGACTTTTAATCCTAACTGTACTCTTACTTAAAAGACAAGAATAAAAATATCCAAATTTCTGTAGCTTCATACAATAAAACTTCATTTCTTGCTCGCATTAGATCTAGAGTCTATTCCTTCTGAGTTGGCTCCTAACTCTGTTCTGCGGGGCCCCCCCATACTAGGGGTTGAACCCAGGGCCCAGGGCCTTATACATTCTTTGCAAAGTGCTCTACCACTGAATTGCACCTTCTGCCCATTTTATACTTTTTATTTTGAAACAAAGTCTCAGTAAATTACATAAGCAGGCTGCCTCTGGCCTCAAACTTGTGATCCTCCTGCCTCAGCCTCTGGAGTTGTTGGGAATATTGGTGTGCACCACTGAACCCACACAAAATTTTTTTTTAATATTTAAAGAGATGGAATTGTTAACTCTCCTGATTTGATTATTGCACATTTTACCTGTGTACTGAATTATTACTCTGTACCCCATAAAAAAAGAAAAAAAAAAAGAAATTTTGAATGAACTTGACATTTTAAGAACAGTTTCAGTTTTATATAAAAACTGAGCCAGGCATGATGGTGCATGCCTGTTATCTGAATACTTGAAGCTGAGGCAGGAGGGTTGTGAGTTTGAGGTTAGTCTGCGCTACCTAGTGAGACCTTATCTCAAAAATAAAATTAAATAGGCTCGGTGTGGTGACGCACCTATAATCCCAGCGGCTTGGGAGGCAGGGCAGGAGGATCGAAAGTTCAAGACCAGAGGCAGTCTGAGTAATTTAGCGAGACCCTGTCTCAAAAAAGTAACAAAAAAAAAAAAAAAAAAAAGGGGCTGAGGGTGCAGCTCAGTGATCCAGCACCTGCAAAGCATGCAATAGTTGAGTCTCTGGACTCAACCCCCAGTAACACAAAATAAATAAATAAATAAATAAATAAATAAATAAATAAATAAATAAAATAAATAGTCTGGGGGTATGGCTTAGTGGTAGAGTGCTTGCTTAGAATGTGTAAGGCTCTGAGTTTCATCACCACCACTGAAAGAAAAAAAATGAAGAAAAAAAAAGGAATATATTACAGCATTCCTATTTATCTGCCCCTGTGGTTAACATCTTACATTAGCAGGCTACATTTATTACAATTAAGAAACCGATGCTGATACACTGTTACTAACCAAAGGCCATGCTTCATTCAGATCTCCTCAGTTTTCCCGGCCTTTCTCCTTCACAGGATCCCATAGTACATTTAATCATCATGGCTCCTTAGACCTTTCTGTGACAGTTTCTTATACTTGTCTTTGATGAGCCCGGCAGTTCTGAGATATACTGGTTAGAGATTTTGTAGGATGCTCCACTATTGGAATTTGATGTATTCCTCAAGATTAGACTGTCATTATGGATTATTGGGAGGAAGACCCATAGAGGTAAAGCATCATTTTCATCATATCATAGTAAAGGTAGGTACATACCTTCAATATGGCTCATCAGTGTTGATATTGACCTTGATCACCTGGCTGAGGTGGTGTTTGCCAGGTTTCTCCACTTCGGAGTTACTCTTTGTCCCTTTTCCCTACTGTACTCTGGAAGGAAGTCATTATGTGTACCTAACCAGGGTGGAGGTAGGCTCTCCTTCCTGGAGGGCAGAGTAACTATGCAAATTATTTGGAATTCTGTCTTCTCCTTTATCTTCCTTCCTCCTCCTCCTTCTTTTCTTCTTCTTCTGTTCTAGTGGGTTGAACCCAGGACCTCATGCATGTTAGGGATGCTCTCCACTACTGAATCACAACCCCAACCCCTTTATTTTCAGACAGGGTCTCACTAAATTGCACAGGCTACCTCTGTCCTTGAACTTGTGATCTTCCAGCCTCAGTCTGCTGAGTCACTGGGATTACAGGTGTTGCCATGACACCTGTCTGACTATGATTGTTGTTGTTATTGTTGTTGGGTGCTGTTGTGTCTGACTCATAGCGACCTTCATAGGGTTTTCAATGGCAGGTTGTTTCGGGATTGCCTTGGGAGTGGGTTGCCACGTCCTTCTCCCATTTTTGCAGTGCTGGGAATCGAACTCGGAACCTCAGAGACTGCAGAGTGGTGCTCTACCAACTGAGCTAAATCCCAGCCCTCTGACTATGATAACTTTCAAAATACTTAAGTACGTTCAAGTTACAGTTTAATTATGTCCACTGATAGCAAAGATAGCTGACTCTCAGACTCTTCTCTTCAGTGGTCTTTGGTGTGTGCTTCATGGGTACTGGGTCTATCTTGCAGAAGAGCTGTAGAGATGCAGCCCAGACTGGAGCAGCTATCCATGGTGGGCAGGGTCCTCGTTCCAACTATCATTCCCTTTACTCATTTTATGACAAATGATAGATAACGAAAATATTGCAGGGAGGTTTCCCGATTCTTACTTTTTATATTTATATATTTTTGAATTATTTTATATCATTTTATAATGAAAATGTGTTACATTAATTTTAAAAAGGAAGAATGCATGCAGACACCGTATGTTCTACTTCACAAGCTTCCCCCCTGTAGAGAAGTCACCCTGTCAGAAGAGCCTGTATTTTCAGAAGCAGAAACAGAGGAAAGGTGTTAATACCATATCCTCAGAGGACCAGCAAGCTTTGGGGGCATCCTCTTGCATTTTTGTGGGTTGAACTCACTGCAGAAGCTGTGCTTTTTCTCTGAAATGGTAATGAACAGGAGCATTAACTCCTAATTCACCTTCAAAGAAGAATATTTTTGTTTGTTTGTTTTTAGGAATTGGGGAGTTGAACCCAGGGCCCTCACGTTTTTACAAGCACTGTACTACTGAGCTGCACCATCAGCCCCATGACTCTTTTTTCACTTTTTTGCTTTAAGACAGGGTCTTACTAAGGTATACAGGCTGCCTCTCACCTCAAAGTTGTGATCCTCCTGCCTCCAAATCACTGGAATTATAGGTGTGCAGCCAGCGAAAATCATTTGGTTTTTGAAGAAATAGTTTTAGGATATAACTCTTCCCCTCACCTAGTGACTGTCTACAGCCATGGCACCCTGGCATCTGATTCAGCCTGATCTCAGTAGCCAAGTAGGGTGGGCCTGGTTAGTCCTTGGATAGGAGACTACCTGGAAATATCAGGTATTCTAGCTGCAGGCTAGGGAGAAGGACCTGACAGCCCACTCCTGAAACAATCTACCATCGAAAACCCTATGAACAAGCCTGGCACAGTGGCACACACCTGTAATCCCAGCCACTCAGGAGGTGGAGGCAAGAGGATCACAACTTTGAGGCCAGAGGCAGTCTGTGTGATTTAGGGAGACCCTGTCACAAAAAGTAAAAAAAAATGGGCTGAGGGTGCAGCTCAGTGGTCCAGCACTTGCAAAGCATGCAAGTACAAAGCCCTGGGTTCAACCTCCAGTATTGCAAAAGAAAAAAAAGAAAGAAAGAAAGAAAGCCAGCCCTATGAAGAGTGGAGAGGCACTGACATAGTGCTGGGCATGGCACAGCGTCAGAGTACTTCATCTATTGTACATAGGGTTGCTATGACTCAGACCTGACTCAACGGCACCTAACAACAACAACAATTCACCTAGCAAGGAATGCTTTCTTGTCCTGCCAAACATATCACAAGAAGTAATTCCTTGTCTGCTGAATGTCAGGCTACACCTGCTCCCATGATTGGTAAAATGCTTAATTGTTTCCTCCTTTCCTCTTGGCACCCAGCCAGCATGCCAGCCAGGTGTATATCTTCCTACCACACCCCAGGTCAGAAGGCCAAAGACTCCAAAGAGCCCTTGGTGTTGCATATGGCATATTGCTCACCTAAATATGGTGCCTCTCCCAGAGGAGGATCACACTTTCCAGAGAAATGGAGACACTGCTATGGGACTTGACATCAAGGAAACATGTATTTCTTGGCAGAAACTTTTAAGAATCAATGTGTAGTTCACCAAGTTCCCTTTTCTCTGCCCCTGAGACAGGAAATCCATGCTACATGGCACCACAGCATACCTGGGTTCCTGAGTGACTGATAACCAGAGGTGCTGATGGAAGTGTGGTTTGAGTGATAAGTAAACTTTAACAGTTTTAAGCCACTGGAAGTTTGAGGGCTTCAGGTGTTCCTCTTTTTTTTATTTGAGGCAGGGTCTCATTATGTAGCCCAGGCTGGCCTCAAACTCATGATCCTCCTGAATGGTGGGATTAGAGGAGTGGACCACTATATCCAGCTTTTTTTATAAGGGGGTTTTGTTACTGGACAGTTGATAGGCCCCATCCACGTACACAAAACTCCCAAGAAGCGTCTCCACCTTGATCCAGTATTTCAGCAGAGAGGACAGTCCTCCATTCTCAGATTTAAATACCCTCCATTGTGGCAGAGAGGGGTTAAATAAGCAACCAGAAGGGGAAAAAAATCTGTGGAGACCAGGAAATCACAGACAAAAAAAGGTGTCTGCTAAGGAGATGATGAAATATCTCACTTTCCACAACCTCACTAAAGCTGTAGGAATGAAAAATGTATAACCTGACACAAACTGAATGGGGATAACTATAGCCATCAAGGAGGAATTTAACAAAATGTCTGAAGCACAAAAATATGGATGAACAACTCCCATTTTAATAACGGGAACTAGAAAGCATGAAAAAAAAATCCCAATCTAAACACCAAATACAAAGCTGTAGAAACACACACATACCCATACATATATATAAAATATATATAATCTACTTGAAGATATGAAAAAGCTACTGCTCTTAGGGATTTTTTAGCTCTGTGATCCACTTGGCATTTAGTTTGACCAGTTTAAGGTATGGATCTAACTTTACTTTTTGCCAATGGTTATCTGGTTATCCTGATGAATTTATTTGAACATCTGTCTTTTCCTTACTGATTTGCAAGGCTGAGGAACTCTGTCTGCCTCCAGTTCTCCTGAAGGAATGTTGTCTCCTTTGTATAGCACCTTGTAGCACTTGCAACAGGATATAGGCTCCTGTGGCATGGTGGGAGGAGTGGGCTATGGGGATAAACTCACCCCAAGAGAGGTGGAGATGGCTTGGCTCTTTCATACCCACATGCACTGAACCTCTAATGGAGACCCTGCATTTATGGGGAGACCAGAGTAGTTTCAGGACAGCCACTGTGGCAAGTTGCTGTCAGGAATTATTTCCAACTAATTCCATTTTGGAGGAATCTGGAGGGGATAATGAGGTGGTCTTTTGCTAAAATACTCATAGTCCCTCAGATTTAAGCGTTTTGGGGACATTAGAGAACACAGTCCATGAAACTAGGCTCCTCATGTGTAAGGGGAGGGGTCAGGGAGCTATTTTGCTCCCCACCTAACATGTCCCTCCAAACATCCTTAGATGTTACTTGGTCACAGCTCCCCATTCTCAGATACACCTGCTCTCTGTGATGGTACACATTTCAAAACAGACGAATGACTCTGTGGGGTTTTTGTTGTGGTTGTTCTTTTTAATTCAGAAAGAGAAAGGGAAGGACATTTTTTAAAAAATGTTTAAATAACTATTGAAGAAAAGGAGATCTGGGCTGGGTGCTAGGACCTACCTCTTTCAGAGTGAGGACTAATGGCTTAAACAAAATAAAGGAAGAAAAAAAAAAGAAATAAATTATTCTGCTCAATACTGTTTGGCATAATTGCATTGTTTTTCATCTCCTTAACTCTCAAAACAGACTCTGGAGGAAGCACTGAGGTGAGACTGGCAAGAATAGAATGGCTGTGCCCTGACTCTCCAAAAGGCAGGGTGCCCTGAGAGAAGTGTTCTACCACAGCCCCCACCAACCCACCGCATTCTCTATGCCGTCTACTTTGGGAACTGGCTGGGAACAAACTCAAGGTAAATTCTCAATATATTAGTTTTTAGGGATGTCCATGCCCCACCCCCAACCCTGTTGGAATCTCTGCGAGTTACTGTCCCACAGCCAGCTACAACTACTGTACCAATGGCCAAGAGGCTGTTTGGTGTTGTCAACTCACTAAGGAACGCCGTCATTTGTGTCATCACTGCTGGGAGAGGGGAATCCTTTCCGTGGTTTGGGAGCTTCACAGAAGCCCTTTGTGCTCGCTAAACTTCCCCAACCTTGAAGGAGAGAATACCATCAGCAGCTTCCTCTAGGGACTTCACCTGGGTCCAGTCATACAACTAGCTTCCAGTTGTAACCCCTGGCTGTTGGCTTCCCAACCCTTCTGGAGATGGAAACAGAAAGTGGATTAGAGGGAGGAAGCAGGAGGTGAGCAGGGCAGGGGCGCGGGCAGGGGTGCAGCGGCATGTCCCACCTCCCGAGGCTGCATGGCCTGCTTAGAGTCGTGAAAGAATCCTGGTTGGGCAGCCATACCTGGCAGCTTCACAGCAACTTAAAGTATGAGCCCAAAGCAAACGCGACCCTCAAGCAAGAGGCTTCCTGCCCCTTTGGGGTGAAATTTGAAGGTAAAGGTGCATGCATAGGCTGCTGGGCTCCCCTCCCTAGCCTTCTTTCCAACGGGCTGCTCTCTCCCTAGGGCCAGCCAAAGACGTGTGGGGTGTGTGTGTGTGTGAAGAGAGAGAAGCAGCAGGACCCTAGGGTTTTCTGATTTTTGCCTAGAGCAACAGATTAGGCTGGTGAAGAGGCCCAGGGCCAGAAGAAACACTAAAATGGTTGTGGATGAACAGTAGGGGTGAGGGCACACGTGAGAGAGAAGCACCTTACATGTGACGTGACAGGGCTTCCTGGTCCCCTGCCCTGTTCCTGACCCCCGTTACACAGAGTTAGGCCCTAGGCAAGGTCCACCCCAACCACGGGGTGAATACAACTCGCTAGTTTCTGGAGAAACACAAAATGCCCTGGTCAGAGAGGCCATTGCGAAGGGAGGCCGGGGACAGAGGCAGAGGGCCTCACGCACCCGCTGGGTTTTCACCGTGACCACATTTCTTTGGTGGGTTTGCGTTCACCCATTCGGGCCTGATGGAGAGGAAATGTGCAGTCTAAAATGCTCTCGGATACGAGGACGCTAGCTTTTCTCCCGGGGTGAGGCGCACTCCCTTCCTAACCCCAGCCTTGGCGGACGCCTCTCGTCCCCGCGCGCGGACCACCCCCGGGGCCGGGACGCGCCCAGGCCCGCCGGCGACTGAGACGGCTCCTCCCGCCGAGGCTGAGAAAAGTACTGCAACGAGGCCTCCAGCGGCCTCCATTAAAAAGCGTAAAATAAAATCCTATCCAAAAGCAGAAGGGAGGGGAATTGAAACGCCGCCCGCCCGCCTCCGAAGGCCATTGATTGGAGGAGACGGGACCCAGCGCCGGAAGTTCTCCTTGAGTCGCATGATTGGCTGAGAGAGACAAAAGCTCCGCCCAACTGCAGCGCTGATTGGTGCCGGGTCTCGTGATTGGCGCAGGACAGCTGGCGCTCGCCCGACTGCAGCAGGACAGCTTCAGACCCGCGCCTGGCTTTGCCCCTGATTGCCGGGTGACGCCCAGGGCGGAAACGCGCCCTAGCGCCTCGCGGCTGGGCGAGAAGGGTCGCGGCAAGGTCTGGCTCAGTTGCCTCGATAGACCTCGATTTTGCTGGCTTTGGCCAGCATGTCGATGATGTGGGCCTCGAAGTCTGCGTCGTGGACGCCAGTCTTCCGGAACTCGCCCGCATACCGGTTATTCTCCCAGTAGTGGTGCCAGTTGCCTCGGCTGTCGGCTCCGAAGCCGTACACGTTCACCTGCGGAGGAGGGCGGAGCAGGATCACCAGGCGTCGGGGACCGTGGTGGGGGAGGAGGAGGGGACGCCACGCGGGACTACAGCCTGGGAGGCTAGCGGCTGATCCGTTCCCAGCACGGAGGGGCACCTCGGTTCCCTTTTCAGTTCTCCAACTCCTGTCTTTCTTTCCTCCTTCCTTCCTTCCTTCCTTTTTCTTTCCCTCCCTTTCTTCCTTCCTTTTTTTTAACTAGAGTTCTTTTATTTGAAAGCTTGGTTAAGTACCCAATAGCATATAGTGAATTTACAAGCCAAAGTGGGTATGCCGGGCAGCACTACCCTGATGGCACGGTAGCCCTGGCCACTAGGGAAATGTGGTTGAAATTTTTTTTTTTTTTTTTTTTTTTTGGTGGTACTGGGGGTTGAACCCAGGGCCTCGCGCCTACATGCTCTGCAAGTGCTGGACCACTGAGCTGCACCTCAGTCCATTTTTTTTTTTTTTTTTTAACTTTTTGAGACAGGGTCTCGCTAAATTACACAGACTGCCTCTGGTCTCGAACTTGTGATCCTCCCGCCTCCGCCTCCCCAGCCGCTGGGATTAGAAATGTGGTTCTTCTAATGACTAATAGCACTTTCAACACAGAGTAGGCCTGGGGCCCAGGGCTGGGCTTGTAGTGCTCAGTGGTGAAATTTAACTACACTGTTTCCATTGTATTGTTTATGTTACCTTTTCTTCATAGCAAGTAACATCACTTATGGTTGTTGTTGTTGTTAGGTGCCGTCAAGTCGGTATCCGACTCATAGCGACCCTTATAGGGTTTTCAATGGCTAAGTGCTTCGGGATTGCCTTGGGAGTGGATTGCCAGGCCCTTCTCCCATTTTTGCGGTGCTGGGAATTGAACTCAGGACCTCAGAGACTGCAGCGCAGCGCTCTACCCACTGAGCTAAATCCCAGCCCTTCACTTATGGTAGTAGTATTCTATTTCCTTTTTCAATAATTAAAACAAACAAACAAAACAAAACAAAAAAATCAGTCTCACTATGTTGCCCAGGCTGGCTCTGAACTCCTGGGCTCAAGATCCTCTTTTCTCAGCCAACCCAGGAGCTGGGACTATAGGTGCCACCATGGTCCTTTAATAAAGTGATTTGAGATTGGGTAAAATCATGAAAGTAATACAGTTTAGAAAATGTGTATCTATACTTTTACAGCCTACAAATGGGGGAAACCTAAGCCACATGACTTCTGCCTAAAAAAAAGTATTTCCTGGAGGTACTGCTAAGACCTGAGAGGGGCTGCTTCCCTCTGTTCCATGGGTCCCCTGCTACTTCCTTTCCAGATTGGGGCCTCCTCCTCACCTCATCACACACATGCAGGGCAAAGAAGAGCACCAGCATCCCTGTGGAAGGGTACCGCCCGTGATGCTCTGTCCACCTGTCATGAATGTACTTGAAGAAGGCTGGGTTGTAGATCTGGACCTGGGAGGAGAAAAAGTAAGAGACATGAGGGTTGGGGGCCCAGAGATTCATGCAAGGCTCCATGCCGGTTCTAGCAGTTCCTCAGTGCTTGTCAGTGTTCTTTGCTTCCTGGAGCCAATGCTGGGGTCAGGCATATCAGCACATGGGGGTTCTAAAGGAAAGGCGCTGGGGCACTCCTGAGCCACAGCATGGGGCAGAGCACCAGTAAGGTCAGCACTGTTTCTGTGGAGGTGGGGGAAAGAGGCTGGGAACTTACCTTTTCTTTGTCCACTCGAAGGAAGGATTTCACTGGGGCATAGGTGCTGCAAACAGACAGACAGATAACATTTCAGATGCCCTGTGGGACCCAGAGATGCCTCTCCTCCCTCTAGATTGAATGACGACAGCCTCACAACTTCCAGACTGATCTGCTTCCACACGGCTCTCCCATTGCACGTGCATCACTCTAGTTCCTTGAACAGAAAACTTTTGTAGCTCCTGTGTCATTAAGGATGAAACGGGTGTCTTAGACAAGTCCTAGGGACTACTGTAATCCAGCCCCAACCCTTCTTCCTCCAACTGTCTTCTGGGAACTCTCTACTTGGATTACACAGTCATCTCAAACCCACAACATTGGTGTGCTTTCCTCTGACCAGAATAACCCTCTCTCCTGCTTTAAGGCTTGGCCCGAACTCTACTACCCTCTTAAGCAGCCATGACTCCTGTAACCCATACTGCCTTCTTTGAGTATCTATGGCACTTCAACTCTACACACTGATTTTAGCTCTCCAGTCTCCCAAGCATAAGATAATGAACATACTAAAGGCAGGAAACTGTAACTTATGTTAACTTATTTTTCCTTTTTAAAAAATACATAATGAGGGGACTGAGGGTATACTTCAGTGGTAGAACACTTGCCCAGCCTGTGCAAGGCCCTGGGTCTGATCCCTAGCACTGCAAAAAAGAAAAAGAGTCATATGATTAAAAAAAACACATGGTAACAAAAGCCAGATATGGGAACAACTCAAATGTCCATTGAATGGTAAATGGATAAACAAAATGTGTATGCATACAATGGAATGTTATTCAGCCTTAAAAAGAATGAAATTCTGACATGGATAAACTTGGAGGACATCATACTAAGTGAAATAAGTCAGAGGCAAAATGACAAATATAGTATGATTCCACTTATATGAGGTACCTAGAATAGCCAAATCATAAAGATAGAAAGTATAGCAGAGGTTACCAGGGGCTGAGGAGAGGGGGAGATGAGGAATTACTGTTTAATGGATACAGAATTTCCATGTGATTTTGTTTTTGTTTTTTGTTTTTGAGATGGTCTCACTACTGTAGCCCAGGTGGGCCTCAAACTTGTGATGTTCCTGCCTCCACCTCTCATAAGCTACGATTACAGGTATGGGCCATCACACTCAGCTTTCATTTGAGATGAATCCACCAGCTAACCTCAGCTAACTCACCATTTGGGGCCCTCCCTCCCCACGACCCTCTCTTGGCCAAAACGTTTAATTAAAGGAATTCTATGATCCAGTCCCCAGGGAGACTCCTCCTAAGGTAGGTGTGTCACCCATATTCCACTCTCAGATGGCAAAGATGCTCACAATCGGATCTGCCCTGTGGATAGGGCGCTGGCAATCCATAATAGGTCCAAGGCCTTGAAAGGTACCAACACGAAGCTGACATTGGCAGGGAGGTTCTTGGCACTCTCAGGGTACATGAAATGGTGGGTGGTTCGGCTGCCAACATCGCGCTCAAAGCCCACAGTTGGTGCCTGATTCATCCTGCAGAGAATAGAGGGTGACATGAAAAGAAACTGCCAGAAAGATCGGTACAAGATTTTTAGAGGACAATTCGGTGCTATTCATTAAAAATGTAAATGGATGTACACTTTGACCTAATTAATTCCATGTTTGTAAATATATCCTGTAAAAATAGTTGTATAGGTATGCCAAGACTTGCACAAGGCTATCCAATCAATCAGATAATAAAAGAACTGGTTAATATATTTTGTATATTCATATAACGGAATACTATGTAGCCATCAGAAGAATGAAGTAAATTTACAGATGTTGGTAAGGAATAAATCCAAGAGCTATTTAGTAAAAGAACCAATTGGTGTGAAGTATTCCACTTCTTTTACATGTCTTTTAATATCTACTATGTGTTGTTGTTATTAGGTGCCGCCAAGTCATGTCTGACTCATAGTGACCCTCATAGGGTTTTCAATGGCTGATTATTTCAGGATTGCTTCAGGAGTGGACTGCCATGTCCTTCCTCCCATTTTTTGCAGTGCTGGGAATCAAACCCAGGACCTCAGAGACTGTAGAGTGGTGCTCTACCAACTGAGCTAAATCCTAGCCCCATCTACTATGTGTAGCAGGAGGAAATTACAACACAGAAAGGAAAAAAGAAAAAGAAAAAAGAGGCCAGGCATGGTGGCACACACCTGTAATCCCAGAGGCTTGGGAAGTGGAGGCAGGAGAATCGCAAGTTCAAGACCAGAGGCAGTCTGCCTAACTTAGCAAGACCCTCCCTGTCTCAAAAAAAAAAAAAAAAAAAAAAAAGGTGAGGGCTGGGGGGGGTGCAGCTCAGTGGTACAGCACTTGCAAAGCATGCAAACACAAGGTCCTGGGTTCAAGCCCCAGTACCACAAAATAATAACAATAACAATAACAATAATAATAATAATAATAAATTAATTAAAGAAAGAAAGAAAGAAAAAAGAAAAAGAAACAGGCATGATGGCCCACACCTATAATCCTAGCAACTTGGGAGGTAGAGGTAGGAGGATCATGAGTTTGAAGCCAGAGGCAGCCTGTGTGACTTAACAAGACCCTGATACAAAATAAAAAGTAAATAAGGGATTGGGGGTGCAGCCCAGTGGTGGAGCACTTGCAAAGTATGTGTGATCCCCTTGGATCAACCCCCAAGTACCACCACAAATAAATAAATGAATAACTGAATAGATAAATACATAAATCATAATTTTGGGGTTGGGGATGTAGCTCAGTGGTACAGCTCTTGCCTATCATATGTGAGGCCCTGGGTTCAATATCTGTACAAGAAAAAGCAAACAATAAACAAAACAGCTAAAAAGTGGTGAGGGCAACCTTCCTATGGCCCTGAATATAGTAAGACAAGAAGGCATCCCAGTCTTTCAATTTGTGCAAAATACAGGACAAATAGAATCAGAGCTTCCTTTTTTGGTGAGCATCTTACATCACAGGTGAACTAGCCCTAAACATAAACCTGTTGGTCTTCTGCTATGACTTTGAGGACACTCCTGTCTCTCAAGGGCCACCTTTCAGAATTGTGACTACTGAGATGGTGTGACTGTACCCTGGTCCTTCACTGGGATACAGGGACCTGGGAGGGAGAGAGCAATCTCCAGGTGCCTTGTTCAGCCTTCTATCAACTCTGTAAAACCAGTACACATGTTCTCCTGTCCTTAAAGTGGCTGCACCGTTGGGTCGGCTGGGTGCACATTTTCTGTGTTGCAGGGGCGTCCATACTGTCTTCCTCCTGCTCTTCACCCAGGGATGGGGCTGAGGAATCCAGGGCTGTGCTGTCCGGGATGCCCCACCCCTGCCAGTCACATTGCTGTGGCTCCTGCCAGTCTTTCCCTTCCTTTGGATGACCAGAAGGAGCCTTGGGGTAGGAGGCCACAAAGCCTTGACAGTGAATCTATGTTCTTAACTACTACAATTCGAGTCCGGTTCAAACAGATTCTTAGAATCCTCCCTACCGAACCTAGAGTGCTCCATGCCCAGAACAGGGATCTAGATCCTGCCTCTGCCCCAGATCTATGTCTTTTTAGAGGAACCGATGGCTGCCAGAGGAACTGGGTGCCCATCTGATCTCCTGGCTTGAGGATACAGAGATACTGTCACTAGAAGAACTGATAAGTAATGTTTTCCCTCCCATGATAACAGCAGGCTTGGCGCTGCTCCAGCTCCACACACGGGGACTGATGTCCTACGGTCAGCACAGTAACCGTTTCTTTCTTCTGCCAAGTTACCTGGGCTGTGTGGGGACAGAGAAGATTGGAGAGGAGCCTTACAGGGGAGGGTGTCAGAGCAGGTAGGGAAATGTCTCTCAGCTGCCTGGGACATGGAAAGGGGCAAGCAGGAGATGGAAGAACTGGATTGGCGACATAGTCCTGGGCAGGAGCTGGGGTCCAGGTTCACACTTGTGAGGACACGTAAGTAGTAAACTTCATCTCACCAGAGACAGAGGCCAAGCTGGCCCTGCAGAGCAGAAAGCTGTGGCCACCCCAGGCTGGTTTCTGAAGACCTGTGCCTGCCGTCTCTGTCTCTGCTATACTGGCAGCTAGAGTTCTTATTAAGTCTCTCCTTAAACATGGCAGCAAGACCACCTGCCTCCCACCCTTGCAGTTGGCCCTGCTGTATAGCCTGCTCTTCCTCAGTCCCCTCCCACTCACTGCCCAAGCACCAGCCAGCATGAGGCTGGGAATGAAAGATGTTTCATGGCCTCTGAAGGAGAGGGAAGGAATGTGGCATTCTTTTAGAGACAAGATTTCATTTTCAGGCTCTGATTCATTCTGGAGAAGCAGAGCCCTGGAAAAGGGCCAGAGGATGAGGTGGATCTCTAGAACTTGGGGGCCAAGCATTCCAGAAATCCATCTGTCCCTGACTGCCTCCGGCAGCCAAAGAAACACTGAGGTGGGACTCAGACGGGGTGGAAGTGCGCTCTGATTTAAGGTCCAGTGTCTGGCTGCCGTGTCCCTTTCATTCATTCACGTATGTTTGGGATGCCTTCTATCTACCAGGCACTGTGCTAGAAGGATGTATCTGCTGGCCAGATGAGGTGGGAAAAGCTCAAGTCCACTTGGAGTTGTCGGCAGGGCTTGGAGGACTTACAGGAGGAGGCAGCTTGGGAGTGGGAGAGGATAGGGCCATCATTTCATTGTAACTCAGTTTGGCTCTCCCAGTGGTGTCTCATGTCGGTTCTGCTCCATGGATGGGGGGCCTCCCTATTGGTCCCAAACCAAAACAGGCCTACAAATAGAGTCACCTCCACTGCCATCTGGCTTCCTTTATAGACCAGACAGCCCCTTCCAAAAACAATTCTGGGGCCCACTGCAAAACATCACATCTTGAGTCTGGCTCCTGTGAAAGGATGTCTGTGAACTTGTCTGCAGACTGGCCTAACCAGGTACCAGTCATGTGTCATAGCAGCCAAGACTTTTGGGTCTGCAGTGTTATGGAGCTTCTCAATAGTCACTAAGGTGCCTAATGAAAGCTCCTACCCAGTGCAGGTAGGGGGGCAGGCAGGCGCTTAGGCATCTGGGAGTAAATCCCTGGGTTTCCCAAGTGCCTCAGAGCTGCAACAAAGCAATGGATGCCTCATTCTCATCTCAGTCACCATCTCTGGTTAGAGAGGTCTCCCCTCAGCTCCCCTGTTGCCTCCCTCTCATCTGAGGTGCCAACAATTAAAGGATGGGGATGATTCCACGTGGCTTGGAGGTGCTGGGTGAGGTCCAGCATCCTCCTGTCTCCCCAACCCATCACCATTTCCCAACACGAGGAAGCGCTTGCAAGGAATGTGGAAAGCCTTGGAGACGTACTGCTGCCTTGGTGTTGCTATGGAGACAGAAACAGTTTCTAAGATAAACTCCTTCCTTCTGCCTCCTGGGAAACCTGGTCTTTCTGCAACGCTCATCCGAGGAGATGCTTGGTAAAAAACTGGTATTTTCAGCATCTTTATTCTTTTTGTTTGTTTGTTCTTGTTGTCAGTATCTTTATTCTTAAAGCTCTTTCTCCATCAAGAAGAAAGGTGGAGGGATCCCTGTTGTGGAATATTCTGTCCCTGGCCAAGTAGACAGGAAGTCAGAGGACACACAGATTCAGAGCAGAGAGAGCATCCCATGTTGGGGTCCTCACTCTACCTGTGCTCTCTGTTCACGCTCAGGTCTCCTGGCTGTGTGTCTTTGCACTGAACCCTCTCCCAACCCTTCTCCTTTCCTCAGGGTTAGGCACAAACGTCTCTTGAAGCCTTATGAGGATGAAAGAAAGGGGCAGCCATCCAGACCAAGCCCTGGATAGTTTGTGTCTCTGCCTGGGACATGTGTCTTCCATGAGTCTGCCAAAAGGAAGCATCTGTTGCTATAAAGCAAGATGCTAGTTTGGGTCTGGGTCCTCACTTCTGGCCCAACTGCTGAAGGGAATTGCCTAGACAAGAGGGGCCTCTGGGAGGAGTTTTCACCAAACCCCAGCCTCAGGTCTAGTTTCAGCTCTTCATAGAAGAATTCAGAGCCGTGGAAACTGATGTGGACCTCCAGCAAAGCTGAGATTTGGAGCACTCCCTCCCCACCCACCCTAGACAAAGGAGAGAAACCTAAGGCTGTTGTCACCTGGGTGCCAGAGTCCCTTAGCACCCCAGGCAGCTTAAACCCTGGCAGACAGGGCCAAGGAGACAGGGCCCCCTCCTGAAGGCTGGTCCTGGCCCCTCCGTCCCGCAGGGGCTCACCTCATGATGAAGTTGTGCCCGTCCACATCCTGCCCATAGCCAGAGCCCCGCAGGTTGCCAGAGTTCCCCACCACGGCACAGCGTCGGCACTGCTGGGGATCCCGGAAGCGGTACGGGTTCTCGCCTGGCACGATCTGGAACAGCTTCTCCAGGACCTCGTTGGTGTTGTGTGACTTGAACTGGGGTTGCAACATCTAGGGTGGGGGGAAAGGGCTGTGAGGAGGGGTGGGCCTCAGTCACCCTTCTCAGTCCTCCCCTCCAGTGGGAGCCATACAGGCCTCCTTGCCCAGGGCTGTTGAGGAGCCCCCTCCTCAAGCCGTGAGGACACGCCCCTCAACAGCAGCCAAGTACTGGCTCCCAGTGGGCCTCGCTGTTCAGAGACCAGTGCCCTGCCGGTCTTAGGGCTGCTGTATGCACTAGGGAGAGCCTGGGAGTCAAGGTGCTGTTCAGTGTTCTTGAGAGGCCTGCAGGCCTATGCCACAAAGCAGAGCAACTTCCTCCTGGGCTCCTTCTGAACCAGCCTACAAGAGGCACCCCCGGGATTCAGCCTGAAGGGTGGGTTACAGACGCTCGCCCAGGGCAATGTTCCTAGGACACCTGGCACCACTCCCTGAGCCCTCATGGAAGGGCAGAGAAGCACATAAATTCTCTCAAAGCCAGATGGCGGGGGAAAAAATGGTTCCCTACACTTCCCACCACCAGGGAGAATCCAAATTGCTGATGGTCAGAGATTATAAATGAGGTGGGACAGCAATTCAATGCTTATGGGGCCATGCAGGTGACACATAGGAGTGAAGGGGCAGGTGGGAGCCATAGCAAACAGGAGACCATGTGCCCATCAAAGAGAGCAAATTTAACCACTTGCTACCACATGGGATCATGAGCCCAGAAGGGACGAATCTCCCTATCTTTCTTTCTTTCTTTCTTTGGTTTCCTGGGACAGGGTCTTGCTATGTAGCCCTGGTTGGCCTGGAACTCACTATGTGGACCATGCTGGCCTTGAATTTGCTGGACTCAAACTTGTGAAGATCCTCTTGCCTTGGCCTCCCAAGTGCTGGGATTACAGCCATGTGCCACCATGCCTGGCCTTGAATCTCCTAACTTTTCAAGAGAAGCTAAAAATACATATTTCATGTGAAATACCCTAATTTTCAAATATTGTTAACTAATGCAAATACTTTAAGAACCTTAGTGAGTTGGATTTGGATCATGGTATGGGCCACCAATCAGTAATGTTAAAACTAAGGCTTTAAAATTCTGTGGACTCTTGGGAGGCAGAGGATTGAGAATTTGAGGCCAGACTAGGCTACATAGTGAGACACTGTCTTAAAGAAAACCAAACCAAACCTGTGGACTGAGCTGTAACACCATGACTTTGTAGATAAACAGGAGCTGCTCAGGACCAGAGGTTTTTCTGGAGAGCAAGACTGGGACTCTGAGACAGGAATTCCAAACTTTGTGGTAAAGGGCTGTGTGGGCTGAAGGAAGCATGTGGGCTGAAGGAGACACTTGGTGCTTAATCAGTTTGTAAGTTCCAGCCCAGTAGGCAGGCCTGGCCTGTCCCCAGGGTATCACCCCTACCCAGAGTCCTGATCTAGCTGGAACTATGACAGTGGGCAGCCCCTGTGCATGCTTGGAACCTTCATTTTCCCCGTAAAATGAACGCTGTGACTATGAGCAACAGGCAGGACCCTTTAAGGGCCTGCAGGCTCCTAGGGACTCCTCCTCTGCAGACCCCAGTCCTGGGACACTCTTGACAGTCTGGGCCAGAAGGCCGGTTCTAGGGAGTTGTTCTGATAAGCCTGGTCACACAAGCTCACCCTCACAACTTCCCTGAACCTGAGAGAAAGGAGAGTCATCCTGCTCCCGTTTGCTGGCTACAGAAATCAGGGACCAGAAGCTGCCTCCCGAGGGCCCCAGCAGGAACGCAGGGAGCCTGTGTGCCCAAGGACAAGGCTCCACCAGATGGCTCTGCAGAGCCTAGGGAGTGACACTCCAGAGACAATGGGGCAGGGAGGAGGGCAGTAAGAAAAGCAGAAACTTGGTGGGACGCAGAAAAATGGGGATAGACCTGCCACAGATGCCCCCAGCTCCTCCATGTCACCTCCCTATGCCTGCGAGGGTAGTTTAAAATGCTTTCTTATTCCAGCCCAGAGCAAGATCTTTTCCAGGAATTGTAAAGAACCAGGAGTGGCTCTCAGGGTGTTTACAATTACTCTGAGCCAACATATACCAATTAGGGTATTTGGTTTAAAAACCTCCCCATTTTCGAGGTCTGAGGGGAAGTCAGAAGCAGCAGCAGTGTGAGCTGCATCCCGGCATGGCAGTTCTTGCTGCAGCTGAGGGGTGGCTGCTGTCTGCATGACAGGCAGGTGTCCCCCTCCCGCAGGGCCCTTACTTGTCCCCACATACCCACTCGGCTGCTCCTCCATCTGTGCCACCTACCTGGGCCCATAAGCGTTTCTGGCCTACACTGGACTCCTATAGGTCCCCCTAGCTCTCTCCTTCAGGTCAAAGTTCCTGCTGCCCTTCAGTAATCTGTGTTCTTGGTATGTGGCTCTGGTCAAACACACCTCCCACTTAGTCAAGGCACTGAGGGTTAGAACACAGCCAGTCCAAACCCCACAGGGGGCTCTAGGAGTGACTCTAAAAGAGGGGGACTGAATCCTGGTAAGGGGGCAGCGAAGGGGAGGTAGGAGGGGCCGTAGCGCTCACCATCCACCACCTCTGGACATCCAGGGGGAGATCCATGTTCTCTCGGGTCCAGACAGGGGAGATGCTGCTGTCGAAGTGGCTGTCAAACCAGTCAGAGGCACCCGTGTCGCCCATGCAGCGGCGGCAGGCGCAGCTCTTGCCTGTGAGCCCTTCCTTGCCAAGGCGCTGCAGGCCGGCATAGCCCGGAACCAGCTTCACCCGGTGCGTCCCATCCAGGGCCCCCGAGTCCAGGTAGGGCAATGTGGCCATGCTGTGGTGTGAGTAGGTGAAGAGCAGGGACATGATGAACACCAGCAAGAAGGCCACAGAGAGGAACCACACCCGCAGGGAGCACTTCATGGTGCTGGCGGGCAGGCAGCTGTCACCGTGGCCACTCCTTTCCCAGCCGGCTGAGGGGCTGGCCACGGGGCAGCCTGCCTGCTCTGGCAGTACGTGCCAAGGGCATAGGGGCACGTGCAGCGGCAGGGGACCCTCGCCACAGCCACTTCTGATGAAAGGAGAAAGCACTTTGGGCAGGAGTGGCTCCCCTGTCCCTGAGCCAGTGGGGCCCCTGCTTAGGACTTCATCAGGTCTCTCTATCACTAGCTGGGCCACAAAGGCTCTGCCTTGCCTGCCACCCTGGGGAGGGGGAGGTCAGTCCATTCCAGCCCTCTAGTCCCTTGCAATTGCTGGTTGCCAGCTCTGGGAGTCCCCCTCTTTGGCAGCTTGAAAAGGTCCAGCCTGGAGCAGTCGGGGTCTTTGTGGCTCATGAGCAGACAAGGTGGCCTCTTGTCCCCTGCAGCGGGGAAGCCCTGGAACTCTGACTACAACTAAGAGCACACAGGCTTTAAGGGCTCTGCATTCTATGCAAGAGTCCTCCCCTCCTTGGTTGGCCCTCCCAGCCCAATCCCGCTGCCAGAAGAGGGCCAGGCCCCAGGGCTGAGAAAAGAAAACCAGGAAGCTCTGCAGGCGTCAGGAAACTGCCACAGAAACAGAGATCGAGTTAGCTTCGGTCCTTCTGCTTCCCAGCCGAGGTGCCGGTCCCTTCTCCTGGTGGTCACAGCCCCAGCTGCAGTTGCACAGGGCAGGTGGTATCACAAAGTGCCTATTCCTGCAGAGGCGTCCTCTGGGCTGGGAACAGCTGCTGCTCAGTGGGGTGCTGCATCCAAGTTGTGCAGCTCAGCGGAACCTGTACAGAGAGCCCCACAGGGCCTGGGCCTCCTTCCTGGGGCTGCTGGCCTGGGCTCCGTGGCTGCTCTGCCCATCCCTGTTCCCCCGAGGCCAGTCAGTCCTGCCGTTGGCTCGTGCTCGTAGTAATCCCCTGGCGGGCTCCCCCTCACTTGTCAGGCGCCAGGCTGCCGCAGCATGACCCTGAGATTGCAGACAGGAAAAAAAATGTGCAGATAAATAGCACGCACACACACACACACACACACACACACACACACACACACACACACACAGGCTCTCCCCCAGCTCCACCCCTAGCCCCAGAGAGGACAAAGCTGACAGCAGAGGAGACACCCACTTAACCAAAGGGTGGACAAAAGAAAGGGCTCTGCCCTCTAGCCACCCACAGATAGCAGCAATCTACATAACTCCTGGGCGTCAGAGGACTAGATTAGCCCAGCATCTTCACTTATTAGCCAGAAGGTAAACAAAGAGTGGGGAAATTGATTTCCCCAGAGTTTCACGGCAAGTACGTTAGAGAGACCTTAGTCCAGCTTTGTGTAGTTTCTTTGAGGTGAAACTTAAGTGAAAACAGCCCTGAGAAGATCCCAGGGGACTGTGAACACTGACTCCCCACCATGGCACTCTACGGGCGTCTCAGTGCCTATGGGAAGCCCACTCAGCAAGAAAAGGGGCTGCGCCTGTGACTCGTTCCTCTTTTCTCTCAAGTGTGGATTACAAAGTAGGCATTTTTGGGTTGGCTCAGTGGACCATGAACAATCCTTCCTGCTCTGACGTCAGGGAGAGAATCTGACTGTCAGGAGACAGGGTTGCCTGACTATCAGCCCCTCAGGAAAGGAGTCTGAATCTACGCCAGGGACTCTCTTAAACCACCTCCTCTCCAGGAGGGTGCAGGGGCCCATGCCTGTAATCCAAGTGACTCCGGAGGCAGGAGGATCGCAAGTTCCAGACCAGAGGCAGTCTGTGTAATTTAGCGAGACCCTGTCTCAAAAAGTAAAAAATGGGCTGGAGGTGTAGGTCGGTGGTACAACACTTGCAAAGCATGCAAATGCAAGGTCCTGGGTTCAACCCCCAGTACCACAGGAAAAAAAAATAAAAACAAACCCTCTTCTCCAAATCCCACTACCCAGGTTCTGACCTGGCCCCTAGGCCTCACAGTCCCACCCCATTGCCCCTCCTCATTGAAAGCTCCAAAAGTCCTTTGGTTGCTGTCAACAGCTATAGACAAGGTGTCTTAGGCTCAAGAAACCCAGCTGCCCTCTCCATTCGTGGTAGCTCAAACTTCTGGGGCCAAGCCAAATCCCAGAGCCATCAGGAAATAGGACTATTCCATTGCAATACGGAGGGCATTATTTAGGAAAATGAAGTGAAAGTGAGGCAGGGTAGAAAGACAGGGAAAATTTAGGGGACATGGGAAGGAAAGGGCTTTTCACCCTGGGACCTGGTCTGAGTCTGATCAGCCGAGAATTCCAGCACAATCCAAAGAAAAGCTGCTGTGAGAACTGCCTACATAGAAACCAGTGCTTCCCTAAAAATCTCACCAAACCAGATCATGGACTGTAATTAATGTTAACACACCTAGACAGGATAAAAGACAGAAAATGTGGGGGACATGGGAAAGAAACCCCTCACTCTGGAATCTGATGACATCTCCCACCACCACCAGCAGCTGAGAGTCAACAGTACCTAACTAACAAGATCAGTAAAGACTATCTATGTGGAGACGATTCTCGCCTTTCTAGGGACTCTCAAACAAGAGCACTGGAAACAACAAACAGACTATGCTTACTTAGGCCCTGAGTGTTTACGACTTCTGAGTTTAACATTACTAACATCCCTCTCCCATCTCCAAGCCTAAACACTGCACCCCATAAAATCACCTTACAACTTGACTTACATAAGGAAATTCTTTAGGATAAGAGGAATAGGCAAACTAGCTCATGTTTGTTGCTTTTTCTTATAGTAAATTTTAGACTCTACTTAATTTTAAACCTTGTTTAATCCTTAAACCTTGTTAAAATAAAGGGACAAAATCATGTATATCCCCATCGTAAAGACACCCAGGCAAACCTCTCTCTGCACCTGTCCGTGCTTCACTCTGGAAGAGTGTACTATTTCTCACCCTTTACCTAATAAACTTAAAACTGCTTCACTCTCTTATGGCCTCATCCTAAAATTCATTTTTGCAACCAAGCCAAGGATCCAGGTTTCACCTAAGTGGAGGTCCCAAGAAGGGGGAACTCTTCAGGTTAAGGCAGCAGGACAACTGGACTACAGTCCTCACTGCCGGTGACAAAGCACCTGCTGAAGGCCATGACTTGTTGAGTACAGGTGAGTTGAGGCCAGGTCTAAATGACTCCAAATCTTGGAATGAGTCAGGCACAGAAAGGCTCCTGGAAGTATCTTGGGCTATGCAGGCTCAGGGGTGTGAGCGAAGGAGAGACAGGCTGGCTTCCCAGAGTCAAACGAAGCTTCACCCACATGCCTTACCCAGGGCTCCTGCTCGAAACCACAGACCCCAGCAGCACTGGCTGAAATGTGTTCCTTCAAATATTCCACTGTACCCATTTAGCAGGTCACTCGAAGTGACCTTTGGCTGAACAGTCTGTAAACAGGAAACCAGGTCATTGTCTCTTCTAGTTCTCCCTTTGTCTACTTCCACGCCTGACATGGAAGGAAAAGAACTTGGTTTTGCAGGGTCCTGTCCTAGAAGGCAGTAACTTTGTAGGCTAAAATATAGGGTATCACTGCCCCATGCCCCTCCAGATCTCACTCAGGTGATTCCCCCACTTAGAACAATCCATTTGTTTTTAGGTTTGATTCATATCTAATAAAATGCAGAAACTTTTCAATGTAAAGCCTGATGAAACTTTACCTGTGTATTTGCCAGAGTGACTGCCCGTTTTAGAATATGAAACATGTCCACATCCCAGAAGCTCTCTTTGCTCTTTGCCAGACAATAGCTGTTGCTCCACCACTTTTCTGGCTTCTGTGACTACTGTTGAGGTGTATTTGCTCTTGAACTTCATGTAAGCATACATTATGTACATGTGTGTGCCTGACTCCTTTTGTTTTAGAGATTTGTTCATTTTGGGTGTATCAGTTGTTGTTGTTGTTAGGTGCTGTCGGGTCGTGTCCCGACTCATAGCGACCCTCATAGGGTTTTCAATGGCAGATTGTTTCGGGATTGCCTTGGGAGTAGGTTGCCACATCCTTCTCCCATTTTTGTGGTGTTGGGAATCGAACTTGGACTTCAGAGATTGCAGAGCGGCGCTCTACCAGCTGAACTAAATCCCAGCCGGGTGTATCAGTAGTTTGTTCTTTTCTATGTATGGACATTCAGTTGTTTCTACTTTGGAGTTGTTATTAATAAAACTGCCACAAACAAGTCTTTTTGTGGGCATCCTCTCATTTCTGTAGGGTAAATATCTGGGAGTGGAACTGCTTGGTCATAAGGTAGGTATACGTTTAACTTTACTAGAAAATCATCCAATAGTTTTCTAAGGTGATTACAGCACTTTACATTCCCACCAGCAATGTATGAGGGTTCCATTAGTTCCATGACATTTTCAATCTTTTAAATTTTAGGCATTCTAGTTGGTGTGTATTTCTCTAGTATTTCTACCACCAGGGACATGAAAACATGTGCACCAGGAGACATGTATAAGAATGTTTTTGTCAGCACACTTGAAAACTGCAAACAACCCAAATGTCCATCAGAATCAAATGGATACATTGTGGTATGTTCATGCTACACTGTATGGTAAAAAATGAAGGAACTATACTTTCAGACATCAACATGGATGAATATGAACAAAAAAATTTATGTTGATTATAAAGAAGTCATAGATGGTTACCCACAGCATAAATCTATGAAAAATTTTAAAATATGCAAAGCTCAGCAAGACCTCTATATAGAGATAAGTAAACAAGGCATGCAATCCAGGAAGCAACATGAAATCCAGATTCCTTTGGAGGGGGAGGGAAGATAGATACCATCAAAGAGGGGCCTGCAGTGGCCTCAGGAGCACTGCAATGTGTATTATTACCTTCGAATCTGGGTGGAGGGTACAAGAATAATTTTTATTTTGTTTTCTCTTGTTTAAGGAGTACACATAAGATGTATACCATTTTAAATATATGATGCATTTCGTAATAAAATCTAAATTTTCGTGTCGGTGCTAGGGATTGGGCCTAGGGCACGGTGCATGCTAAACTCATGTTCAACCACTGAGTGTCCCCCTAAGCCCCTAAATTCTTTTTTTTTTGTGGTACTGGGGGTTGAACCCAGGGTCTCGCGCCTGCATGCTTTGCAAGTGCTGGACCACTGAGCTGCACCCCCAGCCCTTTTATTTTTTTCCTTACTTTCTGAGACAGGGTCTCGCTAAGTTCTGCAGACTTTTTCTGGTCTCAAACTTGCGATCCTCCTGGCTCCGCCTCCCAAGCCGCTGGGATTACAGGCGTGCTCCACCACGCCCAGCTAGCCCCTCAATTCTTTAAAACATGTTTTATTAAAGGACTACTCTGCTGTGTGAGGCTAGTAGGAAGACGAGACAGTAGTTATAGCAGTGTCGCAGGGAGTGGAGGATTTGTAGCAGCATTATTCATAATAGCTCCAACAGAAATAATTCATAGTTCCATGAACTGATAAATGAATAAGCAAAATGTGGTACATCCATAAAAATGGAATATTATTCAGTCATAAAAGGGAATAAATTTCTGACATTTCCTAACCTCCTATAGCATGGATGAACATTGAAAACATAGTGCTAAGAAGCCAGTCATAAAAGGCCCCATAATGTATGATTTATCTAAAATGTTCAGAATAGGCAGATCCATTGAGACACAAAGTGGATTATTGGTTGCCAGAGGCTGGAGTTGAGGGGAGAACAGGACATGACTGCCAGGAGGTTGGAGTTTCTTCTTGGGCTGATGAAATACTCTGAACTGCTTTGGGTGATGATTGCACAACCTTGCGAACAGATTAAAAACCACTGATTTGTACACTTCAAATGGGTGAACTGCATGGTATGTGAATCATATCCCAATAAATGTGCTATTAAAAAAAGAGGGAATGAGATGTAAGAAAGTGGAATGGGGGTTAAGTTGGGCGATATTACAGGATGTGTGCACACTGATGGGAATAAATTAGAGAGGGAGAAGTTTATGAAGAAAGGAAGAAGCTTGAGGAGCAAAGTCCGAATAGCAGTAGGGTTTGGGACCTAGAGCCTACCTGGAAAGGAATGAACTGAGGAACAGAAGGCAGAGCAGAGGGGCAAGGACAGGGTCTCTTTATTGTTGGGGTTGAAGATTTACAGAGGTCAAGCTGGGCGTGGTGGTGCACGTCTGTAATCCCAGCGGCTTGGGAGGCGGAGACAGGAGGATCGCAAGTTCAAGACTAGAGGAAGTCTATGTAACTTAGTGAGACCCTGTCTCAGGAAGTAAGGAAAAAATAAATAAAAGGGCTGGGGGTGCAGCTCAGTGGTCCAGCACTTGCAAAGCATGCAGGCGTGAGGCCCCGGGATCAACCCCCAGTACCACAAAAAAAAAAAAAAAAAAAAGATTTACAGAGGTCAGATATGAAATAGTCCTCTAAGAGAGAAGGGCAGTAATCAGGCAAATTTAGTAGGTGGCAAGGCAATACTATGTTTTTTCTCCCCCAGTATATTCTCCCTTCCAAGCTGAGCATGGTGGCATGCACGTATGGTGGCAGCTACTCGCAGACTGAGGCAGGGGATTGTTTGAGCCTAGGAGCTTGAGGCCACCTTGGCCAACAAGGTAAACTCATCTTAAAAACAAAAACACAAACAAAAAACTGGGTGCCCTGGCACATGTCTATAATTCCAGTGTCTTGAGAGGCTGACGCAGGAGGATTTTGAGTTTGAGGCCTAAGGCAGCCTGGGCAACTTTAGTGAGATCCTGTCTCAAAATAAAAAATAAAAATGGTGGTGGGATGCAGCTCAATGGTGGAGCACTTGCCTAGCATGTGTGAGGCCCTCGCTCAACCCTCCAATACTAAAGAAAAAAGAAAGAGAGAAAAGAAATTATTCCTTCTGCCTCTCTCTCTCTCTCTCTCTCTCTCTCTCTCTCTCTCTCTCTCTTTCGGTACTGGGGGATTGAACCCACGGTGCTCCACCATTGACTTGCCCCTAGCCCTGTTTTTATTTTTTTATTTTGAGAAAGGGTCTTGCTAAATTGTGCAGGCTGCATATGGCCTCAAACTCTCAATCCTCTTGCCTCAGCTTCCCGAGTTGCTAGGATTACAGGCGTGCACCATAACACCGGGCTGTTTTACTACTTTTTTTTTTTTTTTTTTTTTTTGTGGTACTGGGAGTTGATCCCGGGGCCTCACGCCTGCATGCTTTGCAAGTGCTGGACCACTGAGCTGCACCCCCAGCCCTTTTATTTTTTTTGCTTACTTCCTGAGACAGGGTCTCACTAAGTTACATAGACTTCCTCTAGTCTCGAACTTGCAATCCTCCTGTCTCCGCCTCCCAAGCCGCTGGGATTACAGACATGTGCCACCACGCCCAGCTACTACATTCTTTTTTATTTTTAATTTAATTTTTAATTTTTTTTTTTTTTTGCATTACTAGGGGGTTGAACCCAGGACCTCATGCATGCTAGGCAAGCACTCCACCACTGAGCTGCACCCCCAGCCTCTTTTATATATTTTTTTTATTTAGAGACATGATCTTATTAAACTGCACAGGCTGACTCTGACCTTGAACTCATGATCATCCTGCCTCATCCTCCTGAGTTGTTCGGATTACAGATGTGTTCCATAGTGCCTGCTTTGTTATTTTATTTATTTATTTGCAATGCTGAGATTGATGTTAAGACCTTATCCACGCTAGGTAAATGCTCTATCACTGAGCTACATCCCAAATCAATTTGCCACATTTGTTACCATAAGCCTCTTATAGTAACAAATGTGGCAAATCTGGGGAGAGCAGTAACAATAATCATCTCCTAAACAGTTGCTCAATTGCATGGTGCTGACAGTGAACAGAGGAAGTGGCAGCCAGGACAGAGAAGGACAGTGGCATCTGGGACCTTGACAGTGGATGGGGCTGTCTTCCCACCCTGCTTCCACCAAGCAGGGAATGCATGGTTGGGTGATTGCCAAGGAACAATAAAACGATGGAATCTCAAAGGAGGCTTTCACCAGCTTGCAGGTAGAGAGACAGAAAAACAGGAACAGTGGATTGAGGAGCAAAGGGCACCCCAAAAGAAGAACAGCAGAGACTGTTTGGGAGGCTACGGTGGCTTCAGAGCCAGTCTCAGTCCGATCCCAGGAGACCAGCTATCAAATTAACCTAATGAAGTACAGAACAGCACAGTCTCAGATCAGCACAGCTGAACACAACCTTCATGGCAGGCAGAGAAAAGAAATGTCAAAATAAGCCGGGAGCAGTGGCATACACTTGTAATCCCAGCGATTTGGGTGGCAGAGGCAGGAGGATCACAAGTTGGAGGGTAGAGGCAGCCTGCATAACTTAGTGAGACCCTGTCTCAAAATAAAATGTAAAGCCTGGCACGGTGGCACACACCTATAATCCCAACAACTCGGGAGGCAGAGGCAGGAGGATCGCAGGAGGGTTGCAAGTTTGAGACTAGAGGCAGTCTGGGTAATTTAGCAAGACTCTATCTCAAAAAGTAAAAGAATGGGCTGGAGGTGCACCTCAGTCGTACAGCAATGCAAAGCATGCAAGCGCAAGGCCCTGGGTTCAATCCCAGTACCATAAGGAAACAAACAAATAAGCAAACAAATAAAATATAAAAATTGGATTGGGCTGCAGCTCAGTGGTAGAGTGCTTGCAAAAGCATGGGTAAGGCCCTGAGTTCAACTCCCCAGTACTGCAAATAAATGAACAAATAAAATTAAAAAAAAGAAAGAAAAGAAAAGCAGTGCCAAAACAAGGTGCTGAGAATGGGAGCTCGGGGGTACTTGACTCTGAGGGGTGCAGAGAAAAAGAAAAAAAGCTGGGCCCAAGACTGATGAAGCGTGTCTTCCCACCCACTTACACACAGCCTGAGGGTGTGTCCCACAATCTCCTTCTAAAGGCAGCAAAGCACAGGCTATTACTGAAATGGCATAATGCTTTATGAGCCTCCAGGTCTTTTCAGGGACAGCCTCTCATTTAGTATTCTCAGGAGTGCCAGGCCTACATGAACAATGTCAACCAGGCAGAAGTGAAGACTCCAACACAAATGTTTCTTCCATAAGTGCTCACTGCCTTCCAGACAAGCTTTTCCTCCCAACTGGGATACACCACCAAAAGGTTCTGTTCCCCAGATCCTTGCCAACCTAGCACCCCGGCAAACTCCCAGCCTTGTGGGGGAGGCAACTGCAAACGCTGGCAGAAGGTGCCCTGGGGGCTGAGTCGTTATCTTGAGGAAGAGACTGAGTGCCTGCCAGTTCCCTGCAATTCAAACCCAGTGAGGCATGTCCTTGATGTGTCTGAGGACCGCTTGCTTCGACTCTCCATGCTGGGTTAACTAAAGTTACTGCATTGCAACATCCTGGCATCAGCCTCTGGCACAGACCCCTCCTGGCTAGCTGAGTGATTCAGGCCTTTTCTGTTCCCTTATTATAACTCTTCAGGGGAGCCTCTACCTCGGCAGCTCTGCCTTTCTTCGTGAGACCTAACCTTGACTGACGCCTAGTCTGAACTCTCAGCTCTGGTACCTCTGATGCTGCCCAGAGTTAGCAGCCAGGAAACCAGAGGCCGAGAGCTAACACATCTCCTCAAATCTAAGATCAGAACCCTGGCGAACCTTCAGTTGAGTCCTAGAGAAGCTGGGCATAGTGGCTCATGCCTGCAATCCCAGCAACCTGGAAGGTGGCGGCAGGAGGATTGCAAATTTGAGGCTAGAGGCACCCTGTGTAACTTAGCAAGACTCTGTCTCAGAATAAAAAGTGAAAAATGGGCTGGAGGTACAGCTCAGTGCTTGCAAAACATGCGTGAGGCCTGGGTTCAAACCATCAGTACCATAAAATACATACATACATACATACATACATACATACATACATACATACGTAAAAAGTCCTACAGAAATAAACCATCAGTCCTCCCTGCAAGATGACCAATGTCACACCCTAAAGACATAGCCTGCAACCAGATGTGGTGGTGCACACCTGTAATCCCAGTACTCAGGGGACTGAGGCAAAGGATTTCAAGTTTGAGGCTACACAGAAAGATATATCCTGCCTCAAAAACCAAAATGATAACAAAACAAAAACCAACTGATGGAGCAGGATGCAGTGACACACACCTGTAATCCCAGTAACTCAGGGGGTGGAGGTAGGAGGCTCGCAAGTTCAAGGTCTGAGGCAGCCTGTGTAATTTAGCAAACCCCTGTCTCAAAGAAAGAAAAAATAAAGTAAGTAAGCAAGCAGGGTACTGTGGCACATGCCTGCAGCAGGAAGTTGAGTCAGGAGAACTGGTAAGTTTGAGGCTAGAAGCAGCCTGTGTAAATGAGCAAGACCTTGTCTCAAAATTAAAAAAAAAAACAATAAAGGGGCTGGAGGGGTGCTCAGTGATAGAACAACTGCCTAACATGTAGAAGGCCAGTGGTTCAACCCCCTACTACACTAGGAGTGGGGAGTGGGGGGAAAGGAAAAGAAAAATAGCCTCTGAGGAGAATAATTCTGGGCCCTGAGGTATGGGGCTCCCTTTAGATGAGTTGTGCCACAGACCTACTCCCTCAGGAGGGAACCCCAGTGTGATCTGGGAAAGGAGCAGTAACTAAGGCAAGAAGGAAAATCTAGAAGAACAAAGTTATCTCAATAGGTGGGCAGATAAGCCAGATAGGAAGTGTTGGAGAAAGGAAAGGCAGGGCAAGGAATGGACTGGCTACAAAGTGTGGTTAAGTACCAATGTGGTTTCCGCTGACCGTGTTTCCCTGCGCACCAGACCACTTCTTATTTTCTTATTTGCTTTTTATCTACTCTGATAATCTGGGTCTTGCTATGTAGCTCAGGCAGGCTTTGAATCCTCCTGCCTCAGCTTCCTGAGTGCTGAGATCACAGGCATGTGCCACCATTCCTGGCTCCACCCTGTTTGTTTTTAATATATTAATTTACTCCACTACACTTATGTATTTGCACTTATGTTACTATCTACTTTGTGTTTTCTCTGTTTTTCCTTTAGCTTTTTTCTTCTCTTGATTTTTGATGGATTGACACATTATCCCCACCCCCACCACCTTTTTCCTTCTGGTTTAGAAATGATATTTCTTGTCTTTTGGTGATTATCTTAAACTATCATCATATATACATTTTCCTAATTATCAAGAAATCAAAAGACACAATTGCTTCGGGAAAAGCTGTGGCAAAAGATCTCTTTAGAGTATTGAAAAGTAAAGATGTCATACTGAAGACGAAGGTGTGCCTGACTCATGCCATGGTATTTTCAGTCGCATCATATGGTTGTGAAAGCTGGACATTGAACAAGGGAGACAGAAAAAGAATTGATGCTTTTGAATTATGGTGCTGGAGACAAATATTGAATATACCGTGGACTGCCAAAAGAACCAACAGATCTGTCCTAGACGAAGTGTAACCAGAGTGCTCCTTGGAAGCAAGGATGGCTAGGCTGCATCTTACATATTTTGGACAGGTAGTCAGGAGAGACCAATCCCTGGAGAAAGACATCATGTTTGGGAGAGTGGCAGGTCAGCAAAAAAAAAAGGAAAACCCTCCAACAGATGGATTGACACAGTGTCTGCAACAATGGGCTTAAACATAAATAAGATCATGTGCCTGGCACAGAATTGGGAAGTGTTTTGATCTGCTATACATAGGGTTACTATGAGTTAGTTGAACTCAACTGGGCACCTAACAACAATGAAGTCTAGTTTTTCAACAGTATCATTTTGTTGAAACAGAAAATTGGTGTGACTTAACAATGAAACTATTTTATCTTACTCTTCCTTGATAATGTAGTTAAAAATTATAGTTTTCCTTCTTTTAAATTAAAAACCCAATCAGATACTATATTTCTGCTTGTATGTTTTGCCACCTGTGGCAGACTAGACACTTGGTTGCCCACCAGCAGTTGTTCTCTCTCCTTTTCTTGCCAACAGCATCCTGACTTGTTCAAGCAGCTAAAGACCCAGTTCCAGGAGATGAGGCAAAACTGATCAAAGCCAACCACAGCCAGACTGTTCTTTTCTACCAGGAATTGGTCTAAGGATGGACCAACCTAAGTCAAGGGACTAAGTAGATATTTTCTGGGGCTATCTTGGAAAAATTCTCTTTCTAGAAAAAGAGGTACTTAAAGAGAACGCTTCCTGTCTCCTAGCATCTTCCTGCCTTCCTGCTTGAGATGTTATAGGTTAATGATACAATGTCTGGAGCTGCAGTAGCCATCTCAGAACCATAAGGAGAGATACCTTATAACCTGAGGATGGGAGAGAAGAAAGATCTAGGATGCTTCATATAGAATTGGACTACTGTCCCAACTCTGGAACTCCCTACCTCTAGGGGTGTGTGTGTGTGTGTGTGTGTGTGTGTGTGTGTGTGTTAATGGGGATTGAACCACAGGCCTCACACAAGCTAAACAAGGTCTCTACCACGGAACCACACCTCCAGCCTCAAAACATTTTATAGTCTAAATAATTGTGGGTTATCCTGTTGCTTGTAACAAAAAGCATCCTTACATGCCATCAATAAATTTACCACCAAAGCGTGTCAACTTCTTTTTCTTTTTGGGAGACAGGGTCTCACTATGCTGCCCAGGCTGGCTTCAAACTCCTGGGCTCAAGGGATTCTCCTGCGTCAGCTTCTCAAATAGCTGGAACTACAGACATATACAACCACATGTGGCGCCACATAAGACATCCCTCTATTACCTCTGCCATCTAATATTAATGAAATGTGGTCTGTTGGTTTAATTATCCATTTTTTCAATTCTTTTTCCTCTGGTAGGTATGTGTACATGCACATTGAGTCAGGGTCTCTCTATGTGACCCAAGCTGGCCTCAAACTCATCATCCTCTTGCCCTTGCCTCGCCCTCCGGAGTGCCGAGATTACAGATATATACCACCAGGCCTGGGCTGCCTCTTGAGTTTTCAACAGCCTCTCTTTACTCTGCAGTTTCATTATATTATGTCTAGTGACATTATTTATTCTGCTTGATTTCCACAGTGTTTATCCAAATCTGGAATTCTTAGCCATTATCTCTTCAAATATTCTTTGTCATTTCCTTTATTCATATCTGGAATTCCTACCAGACACATGCTGAAGGCTCTCCATCTGTCATTCGTGTATGCTGTGTTCTGGATGTATTCTTCACTATTATCTCCCAATGCCATGAATTCTGTGTCCAGGGGAGAGTTATCGATTGTTTTAAATCCTTTTTTTTTTTTTTTTTAATGACACTAGGGGGTTGAACCCAGGGCCTCACACATGCTCTGCAAGTGCTCTACCCCTGGCCTGTATCCCCAGACCATTTTTAACTTTTTGAGACAGGGTCTCACTGAGTCACTCATGGTGCCTCTCGCCTCAAACTTGTTATCCTCCTACCTCTGCCCCCTGAGTCACTAGGTCTGCATCACCACACACAGCAAAAGTTTTGGTTTTGGCAGTACTGGGGGGTTGAACCTAGAGCCCATGCATGCTAGGCAAGCACTCTACCACGGAGCCACACCCCTAGTCCCTATTGTTTCAAATTCCAATGGCACTGTTTTTCACTTCTAGGTATTCTTTTTTCTTTTCTTTCTTTTTTTTTTTTTTTTTTGAGACAAGGTCTTATTACATTGTCCAAGCTGGCCTTAAACTCCTGGGCTCAAGCAACTCTCCTGCCTGACCCTCTCAAGTAGCTGGGACTACAGGTTCATGACACCACAACTGGCCTTTCGTATAATTTTTAGTAAGGTACCCTTTTCATATTCACATATTTTTTTTCTTCCCTAACTTTCCTTTCTTTTTAAAATGGATTTAGTGTTTCTTTTTTTTTTTTTTTTTCTTTTTTCTGGTACTGGGGGTTGAACCCAGGGCCTCGCGCTTGCATGCTCTGCAAGTGCTGGACCACTGAGCTGCATCCCCAGCCCATTTTTTTACTTTTTGAGACAGGGCCTCACTAAATTACGCAGACTGCCTCTGGTCTCGAACTTGCGATCCTCCTGCCTCCACCTCCCGAGCCGCTGGGATTACAGGTGTGCGCCACCTTGCCCTGCGATTTATGTTTCTTTATCTCTGTGAGGGTCCTAAACCTATTTATACTGAAGACATTTTCCAATTACTCTGTTATTTTCATTTCTTCTGGAGCAAATCCCCCCCAACCCAGGGCCTTCTGCATACTTTACAAGTAGTCTGATGTTAAGCTGCATTCTCAGCTCCTTTTTTAAAAAATGTTTTATCCTGAGACAGGCTCTTGCTAATTTATGCAGGCTGCCTCTGACCTCAAACCTGCGATCTTCCTGCCTCTGCCTCCTGAGTTGTTGGGATTACAGGTGTGAGCCACTGTGTCAGGCATTTTTGTTGTTGTCTGTCTGTCTGTTTGCAGGGCTAGGGATGCGACCCAGGGCCTTGTGCATGTTTGTTGTTGTTGTTAGGTGCCATGGAGTCGATGTCCAATTCATAGCAACCCTATGTACTACATAGCGACCCTATGTACTACGTGTGAAACACTGTTGTCAGGGCTTCTCCGCTATTCATAGGGTTTTCAATGGCTGATTGGTTTCTGAGAGTGGGTTGCAGGATCCTTCTCCCAAGCTTACAACACGTGGTGTTCCCAGGTGGCCTCCCATCCAAGTACAAACCAGGCCTGACCCTGCTTAGCTTTCGGGATCTGACAGGATCGGACGCCACAATGGTATGGCTGCAGGCCTTGCGCATGCTAGGCAGGTGCTTTAACACAGAGCTATGTCCCAAGCCCTGAGGCAAATTCTTGAAAGCTGTTTGAAGGTTCCAGCAGGAAAGTGCAGACACTCATACACTCTTGACCAAAGAATGGTCCTCATCTGTTGGGGAATATCATCTTTGAACACACAGCTCTGGAGTGACACATGTGGAGCAGTGAGGGAGGAAGCGGACACCTGCCTCACCAGCCATATCAACCCTTGTGATCAATGGAGCAACAGATGTCACAGCCAGATTGCCTTCAGATCCTCAGGTGTTTTTTTCTCCCCTTTTTGGTACCTGCGATTGAAACCAGGGCCTGAGCTACACCCCCAACCCTACTGTTTCTTTTTTCATATTGGTTTTCTTCATGTATTTCAGAACTTGCATATAAGGTCATCTCAAATTACCTTTTATATTTTACATTTTCCTCTCTGTATAGGAGTTTTCACATTTGTCTCCCTAGGTCTCTGGATCCCCTAGTGTAGAGTGAAATTTTATAGCAGCACCTCAGCTTAGGTATGTCTTCCTAGATTATTGTTGTTGTTAGGTGCCATCGAGTTGTGTCTGACTCATAGCAACCCTCACAGGGTTTGCAATGGCTAATTGTTTCGGGATTGCCTCAGGAGTGGATTGCCACATCCTTCTCCCATTTTTCCTAGGTAAGCATCCTTACAATAAGTCATAGCCCAAGGGGAGGGTCAATGACAACCTTTTTCAGGTTTTTTCCCTAACCCTTGGGTCATAGCAGTGCACTAGCGCTAACCCCATGCTTCACGTGGACCACCTGATCACTCTGTTACCCACCCAGCAGGCCTATGGCTTTAGCCATGCTTTCCTGTGTTTCTGTTCCAGTTCTTATCCACAGGGATGTTTATTCATTCATGTGCATGTGGTAGGGTTTGGGAAGAAGGGGAGAACATGACTATTTTTAGAATTTTATCCTTTTGTGTATGACTACTATGCGTTTATAGTATAAACTCGTAGTGTCATCTTGATAGGATGGATTTGATTGGACTATTCATACCAGGGAACTGAGGATCCCTGCCAACACCTGCCTCTCAGAAAGGAATATTAAACCATCTCAACAAGACTGATAGAACTCCAGCCAGCAAACTGAAGGAAGCCAACTGAGAGACCCTGGGGTCAGCTGATCACACGTCCCAATTAACGCTCCTCTCCTATTCCCGCCCTCACGTACCTTCCAGTCCACAGTGGGATGGGGCCAGAGTATGCAATCATAACAAAGGGGTCTTTCTGATGTGAGCTGAACAGGCCTTCACCGCCAAGGGCAACTTCCATAGTACTTGAGCATTTCAGTCTTTCACCTGGCTAGTGAAAAATGCACATTGGCCATATGGATATTCTTGATGAAAAGCCCATCTGGCTCTCTTCAACTCCCCAGGCCACCCGCAGCAGGCCCAGTCTGACATTTCAGTGTGCATCAGGAGAGTAGTGAAGCCAGATGCAGTGGCACATGCCTGTAATCTCAGAACTGGGGAGGCTGAAGCACGAAGAATCACAAGCTCAAGGCCACCCTGGGCTACACAGTGGGAACCTGTCCCAAAATACACAAACAAACAAAAAAGGGAAGAAAGTGATTCTACCTCCAGCCTCTTCCTCTCAGATTATCTCCATTTGTTACTGGTTTTTTATTGTTGCTTTTTGTGATACTGGGGGACTGAATCTAGGGCCTCATGCATACTGTGCAAGCACTCCACCACTGAACTTCATCCCCAGTATCCCCTTTTTCATTTTTTATCTTGAGACAGGGTCTTACTAAGTAACACAGGCTGCTTCTGGCCTTAAACTTGTGATCCTCCTACCTCGCCTCCCCAGTCGGTGGGATTACAGGTGTGCACCATGGCTCCCAGCTCCATTTGTTACCATTAACCACCACTTTGACTATAATCTTATTCTCACTATAATCTTATTCAGTCACTGTAATCTTATTCTCTTGACACTCCAAGTCTCTCTACCGATTTCAGTTTCCACCTATTCTTTCATGTCTCCTGAAGGTTCTGCCTTCAGCCCTTTTTGGTTTTTTGCCACTGTCTTGTGCACCATCTTCCAAATCTCAGAGCCTGCTCCTCTACCCTGGGTTCTAGACTTGTATTCTCAACTGCTTCCTTGGCATGTCTATAGTGTACTTCAGACTCAAATTCAAAAAGAGGAGATGGGTGTCCTTAGCCACAGGGCCAAGGTCAATATCCTTAACACAAAGCTTTCAGAGATCCCTAAACGAGGCCCTGCTCCCAAGCCTCATTTCTCATTATACCCTACCCTCTTGGGATTCTGAACTAATTTGGATCACAAGCAAAATGTGGCCCACATTGTTAAGATCCTACACTAAAATTAAAAAGACTTGTATGAGTCTACCTCTCTCACTTAAAACACAAACCCTAAGGATATAGAGACAACGTTATTTAATTCATCATCTCTGTCCTACTATAGGACCTAGCACTGTCCTACACATATTAGGTATCAATAAATGTTTGCCCACCTCAGGTTCATCTCTGCATATAATGTCAGGGCCATAAAGAATCAGAAGAAATCCTGGCTATGGAAAAATGCTTTGAAATAATTTTTCCACACTTGGGGGTTAAACCCAGAACCTCACCTATGTTCTACCACTGAGCCCCACCTCAGCCCCTTCTACAATTTTATTTTTTCGGTACTGGGGGTTGAACCCACGGCCTCACACTTGCATGCTTTGCAAGTGCTGTATGACTGAGCTGCATCCTCAGCCCGTATTTTTACTTATTTGAGACAGGGTCTCGCTAAATTACGCAGACTACCTCTGGTCTCGAACTTGCAATCCTCCTGCCTCCACCTCCCGAGCTGCTGGGATTATAGGCATGCACCACTGTGCCTGGCTCTACATTTTTTTTTTATTTTATGTTTGTGCAGCACTTGGGCGTTGAACCTAGGCCCTCGCACATGCCGGGCAAGCACTGTACCGTAAGCTATACCCCCCATCCCATTTTTATTTTACATTTTGAGACAGGGTCTTGTTAAGCTTAGGCTGCCTCTGGCCTCAAACTCATGATCTTCCTTCCTCAGCCTTCAGAGTTGCTGGGATTACAGGCATGTACCACGGCACTCAGCTGAAACCATTTTCATAAATTACTTAAGTATGAAGAGAGAAGTGAGTTATATTCTGCCCCCACTCTTCCATCCACAACATCTAGAAGCGAGGGTTTTGTCTAACTTTTCTTGTACTACCAAGAAACGTGAGGCCTCAGGTACATAACAGATTCAGCATATCGGAGGCAATGGGAAAGGGGCACGTATGTAAAAACTGAAGAAGCCTCTTGGATGGAGGAGTCGGTGAAGCGCCCTCCCTGAAGTTTCTGTCAACAGACACACGTCAGGATTGCTAAGGTGGAACCCTAGCCCCTGCTCTAAGAAGTACAGTCTCCTGGCTGCAGATCACCCTAGCCAGGGCTTTCAGATCACTCATCTGTTCACCTCAGCTCAAAGCTTCCCAAAATGAGGGAAGAACCTAGAAAATCTTCGGTTCACATTCTGGCTTTGCCACTTGTCAGCTATTAGCTATTTACTCACTCTGATCTGTGTCCTTATCTGTAAAATGGGAATGTCACCCTTCTTGAAGGAGTTTTGTAAAGATTAGAGGCTAAAAGCTCCCAGCTCACCAGCTGTCCGCACCCTAGGTTGGGCAGGTAGAGGGCCACAGTTCTACCGGCCCCATCTAATCTGGGTAACTCCTGGACTGGGGGCCCACAGGATAAGTAGTTTATCCTGGATACCACCTGAGGCATAACCCCTTTCTGTACTGCCCTGGTGCTGGTCCATCAGCACCCTCACCCCCAGGCCCACCACTGTCTTGCTCCAGAGCTTTTGTCCTGGCCAATCACAAGCACTATCGCTCCCCACCCCCCAGCAACAGGCCCTAGCTTTCAGGAAAGCTGAGTTCTCAGAGCCAGCTCTGTCTTGGTTGATCTTTAATCCCAGGCTGAGCAGTGAAGAGGTCTGTGGCCATTCCGTGGCAGAACTTGTGGGTCATGGAGCCTGCCACCTCTTCTCTAGCCACCACTTCAGCAGACCACTTCGAATAGAGGCCTGAGCTGCACTGGTTCTAAACAGCTCCTAATGTTCATCTTGCAGCTGCCCACTTGTGGCTACAGAACCACAGGTCAACAGGAAAATTCTAGGGAAGACCAAGGGCTTCTCCATGGGGTGAAACCCTTAACCATGAGGACAGGCAAGAGATGAGTGGAAGATGCTAAGAGAAGGAGAGCAAGAGAAACATTTAAGATCCTTTGGAGAAGCTTCTGGAGGAAGCAGAGAGTAGGATGGATAAAGAGAAAGCCGGGGACCCAGGGTCTGTAGACCTGGCAGTTTGGGCCTTCATCTCAGGGGCCTGGGATTGACCATAGCCCCAGCCAGGGTGAAGAGGCAGGGTGTTGACTGATAGTCTTTCTCTTTTCCTTTAAAGACAGAGTTAAAAAAAAAAAAAAAAAAAAAAAAAGCCAGAGAGAAGCTTCAGGGCTTTGGGATCCTCCTTCCCTTCTCCATTTGTCTATTTTCTAGAGAATGCTTTGAATTGCAAGAGAAAGGAGGAGGATGTGGTCATCTGACAAATATTTATTGGTCCCACACCAAGTAGCAGCAGCTAGCATGGGTGAAGCCCCAGCCCCTCCCTCCTGCCACATCACTAACCCCTCCACAAAGGCTTGTGGCTTCTCTCCGGTAACAATCAGGCTAGCTTCCTGTTGCCCAGGAGCAGAGCAATGGCGTTGCTCTGTTTTGAGGACTCCCTGCAGCCCCTCCAGCCTGCCCATTACCCAGGGCTCCTTTGCTGTGTTAGCCAGGCTTCCTCCAGGAGGGCTGCCCTTCCACAAGCTTTCCAAGGAGCAGCTGACCTCTGAGACGGGCACCCCAGAGACCACCCTCTTCAAGAAATGGAGCTGGAGATGTACTCTCATGGCCTGTCCCAGAGAAATAAGCAGTAATGGAGCACTGATGTGAGGGCAGAGCCACGGCTGTAAGAGGAGGTGAGGGTCGGGTGCCGTGGCGCATGCCTGTAATCCCAGTGGCTCGGGAAGTGGAGGCAGGAGGATCGCAAGTTCAAGACCAGAGGCAGTCTGCATAATTTAGCGAGACCTTGTCTCAAAAAGTAAAAAAAAAATGGGCTGGTGGTGCAGCTCAGTAGTCCAGCACTTGCAGAGCATGCAAGCCCAAGGACCTGGGTTCAACCCCCACGACCGCAAAAAAAAAAAAAAAAAAAAAGAAGAGGTGAGGGCAATTTTCAGCTTGCAGCCCCGCCTGTGGAAAAGGGCCATGCTCTCTATCAAATTCATCCCCCATCAAGGCAGCCCTCTTGGCTCTTCTCAGAAACACACATCAGTCCAATTCTTCCCAACTCCTGACTTCCCCACATACATATACAGTCTCACCTGGTTTGGGAAGAGTAAAAGAAGGTTCAAGAGAGAATCTAGGGGCTGGGTTCAGTGGCTCATACCTGTAATTCCAGCAACTCAGGAGGCAGAGGCAGGAGGATCACAGGTTCGAGGCCAGAGGAAGCCTGTATAACTTAGTGAAATCTTGTCTCAAAATTAAAAAAAAATTAAATTAAAAATGGGCTGGGAGTGCAGCCCAGTGGTAGAGCATTTGCTAAGTATGTGTGAGGCCCTGGGATCAACCCCCAGCACTGGAGGAGGGGTGGGAAGAGCCTGATTGTGCTCCATCACCCACTCCGGACGAGGGGTAAAGGGAAGTGGAGCAAGTGGTTTCTCTAGATAACCTCATCCTCCTCTTCTCCAACCCATGCACTGGAACAGGAAATCAGTCTATGATAACAGGGCACACCACGTCAGAGTGGCTTCCTGGAACAAGCCACAATTCTGGGCAAGGACGTACAGTCTTGGAAGGAAGCTGGAGTGAGAGGGAACAATTGCTTTCCTAAAGGAGCCAAGTCAGGGTGATTCATAGAAAACAGTGGAGTGGGCAAGACATTGCTTCTCTAGATCCCAACTCTTGGCTACCACAAGAATTCCTAAATCTAAGCTGGGCGTGGTGGTACATGCCTATAATCCCAGAGAGGCTGAAGCAGAAGGATCGACCTAAATTCGAGGCTAAACTGGTCTATACAATGAGACCCTGTCTCCAATAAAAAAAGAACTAACTCCTAAATCTGATCCCTACTCCCTCACCTAGGGCTGGGGTTTAGCTCAGTTGGTAGAGTGCTGCTCTGCAGTCTCTGAGGCTCTGGGTTTGATCCCTGGCACCACAAAAATGGGAGAAGGATGTGTCAGCCCACTCCCAAAGCAATCCTGAAGCAATCTGTCACTGAATACCCTATGAGGGTTGCTATGAGTTGGACATGACTTGAGAGCACCTACCAACAACAACTCCCTCACCTACAGGGAAGGAATGGGATTGGTGCTTTTGCTTTCTGCCATTGCCCTCTTATCCTTTCCCAAGCTTGGACAGTGGCCAGTGGTTCTGGTCTGGATTCTACTCTGCCCTCCATCTATGAGCACTAGAAGGTCACTCTGGAAAGGCTCAGGTCTGCTTGACCCTAGCAGCTGATGAAGAACAACAAGTTTGGCTATGTATAAGCCCTGCCAATACACACCTAGGAAGGAGAAGTTACACTTCTGGCAGCCTCCAGAACAGCCTCTGTATTCAAAACTTTGGCCAGACCTTGGCCCAGGCCCAGAGTTGAAGGACCCAATTTAAAAACTCAGCATTTACCCCAACAGTAGGATTCAAGAACAGGAAAGAGAATCACTGTAAGCCTGCCAGGACACAGGCTGAAGAAGCCAGGGGGACTGTTTCACTGGAAAGGAAAGCGGCGGGGTGGGGTCTGTGGAGTCTCTGCAGATGCAAAACTCAACTGGATCCCAGGCTCTCGGCAAGCCAGACGGCAGCAGCAGAGTGCTCTGGCTGGTGTATGGGCGCAAGCTGGACGCAAAGCTCGAAACACAGAACAAACTACAGCCCCCGATAATGCTAGGAGAGCGTCTGGAACATGAGGCCCCAAAGCGATGCTCCCTTAGAGTGCGGCAGCCTTAGGCCTGAGAGGCTCCCCTCTCCCAGCCCAGTGGCCACAGGTCAGGAGCAGCTTGCTCACTCAGCTAGTGCAAGGGGTCACGCCTGAAGATGTAAGTGTGAACAAGGTTCTCCATCATCAGCCCCAGGAATGTGCCACACCACTTCCACTGGGCCAGTATGGCCCCTGGCTATCACCTGTTTTGTTGTTGGTTTGCTTTTTGTGGTACTACGCAGTTGAACCCAGGGCCTCACACATGTTTTGGCAGGCGCTTTACCACTAAACCACATCCCCAGTCTCACTAAGTTATACCGATTCCCTCTGGCCTTGAACTTGCGATCCTCCTGCCTCTACCTCCCAAGTCACTAAGATTACAGGCATGAGACACCACATTCAGTTGAGACAGGGTCTTTCTACAGTTTCCAGGCTGGCCTCAAACTCGAGATCCTCCTGCCTCAGCCTCCCAAGAGCTGGGATTACAGGCATGCACCACCACACCCAGCTTGGCTGCCACCTTCCAATCTTCAAGTCCCAGCCATGCCACCCAGGTACAATGTCTGCCAAGCACACTGTATTGACAGTGAGACCACACAATATTGTGAAGGTTAACAGTCTGGCTGCAAGTATGGAGACCAACTATGCACAGAGCAAATTTTCCCTTTATGGCTCCATTAGCAGCAAGGTAGGGACAGCAGGCTATAACTGATGACTTAACCTCCCTTTTTAAATCTACACTGCTCCCACATTTCCCTAAAGCTGTGGTTCTCCAGATCTCTCGTGACTTCATGTGAACATCTGACATGCACTGGGGGTACTGTGTGTGCTGGTGGGCAGCAGCTCAAAGTCTGGGGACCCATCTGGCTCCTTGGCCCCATCCAATGCCATGTAGAGCGTACAGCTGGTGCTGCAGGCTGGAAACTCAGCTTTGTGGTCAGGCTCTTATCTACTTCCTTCATCAAGACCACATAACTGCAAAGTATCGCTTTGCTTTGTTTTGTTTTGTTTCCCAAAACCCAGAACAATCTACCAACCCACTGAATACACTTCCATCAACCGGGCCAACTTCTTATCAGTTTCTATTTTTGTGTCCCAATGGGAGAAAGAAACTAGGTGGGGAGATTTCTAAGGTTTCTGCCAAGATTAGATACTGAAGAACCACCAGCCCTTCCTTCAACAGATTGGAGGCTATGCTGGGCCTGACACTATATCAAGAGTAGGTACGTTTCAAGGATTACTTAGAGTAAGATTGCATTCCTAAAAGGCAGTCATGTAGATGCCAATCTCCGGAGAGACCAAGGAAGGAGGCACGCCCACACAAAGCCAATGAGCCCTAGGTAGGGAGGAGGAGGACAGGCTAGAGGTGAGAGGATTCATGGTGGTATGAGTCCTAGAGGTACCTAGACAGGGAGATAGGACAGTGCTAGGAGGGCAGAAATGAGGCAAAAGGGCACATAGAGGGGGTAGCTATCTCCGGAGACTAGCAGTGCACAACATGGTCTGAAAGCCTCAGAAACAAACAGGTAACCTGTGCTTTAGGAGCCAGGCCATTTTTATTCTCTGCAACCCCCGCCTTAGCTTTCTTTTGCTCTCCTTTTATGTTTAGTAATGTCTTTTGGAAAGGTCAGCCTGTGGCAGTTATGCTAATAGAAACCCAAAGATGTTTGCTCCATGCTTGGACCAGAAGATTAAAGGGAAGCAAAGAACACATCATCCCCAGTGCCTCCAGGAGTGGAGGAAGAGAGAAGAGCAAAACGATGGAGGAGAGCTGAGTGGGGTCCCTTGCTTGGTCACCGTGTCTTCTGGATGGACATCTTCCTTCCAACAGAGGCTTTGAGAGTCCAGTTAGAGAGAATCAGGTGCCCGTGGCCAGCTAGTGTCATCTTGTAACTTCCGGCATCCAGCCTGGTGGCTTTGGGAAACACCCCTGCCCTGCACCCCACTTTTCTCTGTCACTTATTTCAGGAGGTGGGGGTGAGGGATAGCTGCTGTAATGGAGCCCCAGGACACACCTGCTTTCACTTCTTTCTGCCTCTGGTTGAGCACTCTTCCTCTTTACTGAGAAACCAAAAATATGCTGTGACCTACTCAGGCAGGGCCCTCGTTGCTAGGTAATTATTCACCACCTCCGGGAAGTGACAACATCAGTGCTATGAGGAAGCACACAGGGGGTCTTCTCCTCACACTGCCTCTGACCCTCACTCCAGGTGAGGACAGCCAGGCTGGAGGAAGCCAGGGGGCCTCCCTGACCGCGGTGCCCATCCTCAAGGATGACTCATGCTTCTGGATCAGGCCTAAGTTCTGTTCCCTGCCAAGATGATATCCATGCGCTGATGTCGCCAACTCTGGGGGGATGTGGAAGGGAGGAAAGCACAGACCTCAGTCTATGATGATGGCCCCCACGGAGTGGGTTTTGTTGTCTGGCTGATTATATATCGTGGGTTACGCTGCCAACACGATGGTGCTGTCAGGGACTGTGCAGGGCTGACCTGGGGGCTGTGAGGAGTAGGGCGCAGGGGCTGCTTTCAAGACCTTTGCCTTCCCTTGTAAGGCTGGGGTGTCCCCACTCCATCATATGCCTCGAGTTGACATTCTGTGGTGAATGATGAACTAAAGCAGAGAACCTCAATGCCAGGACTGGCTCTGCTGGGCATGCTTGTATGTCTTTGGGCAAATGACACCTCTCTGACTTGGCTGTAGGTCTTTCCCCCTGTAGAATGAGCATGCTAATGGCTGCCCTGTGAAGTCTGTGAAGCGCTAGATACTGGAATACCATCAAACTTCAGCCTCACAGACAGGGAGGAAGCAGGGATGACGGCAGCTAGGCCTAAGGAGATGGGCATCTGAGCCAGGCTGGGAGACTGCCCAGAAGCCAGCGCAGGCAAAAAAACAAGCAGGCCAGGGGCCTCTGGGTGAGAAGTAGGAGGGGCAGGCAGAGCACACCTGTCAGTCTGGGCTCGCACACAGTGCAGAAGGGAAGAACTGGCTGCCAGCAAGTATCTGAAGAGAAGGAGGAAAGATGCACGAGGGGGGTGGGCAGAATGAAACAGAAGTTCAGTCCCAAATTCAGAAGAACTCACCTTACTCCCTGAGAACCCAGGAGCTAGTGAGAATTGCCCCAAAGCTCTTGGGACCTCCAGCACTCTGCTGATGTAAAAGCCTACTCTCTCAAATAGCCCCAAACTCCTTCCTTTTTTTGGACCAGAGGCCCCAGTGAAGTGACCCACTCAAGGCAAGAAGCCTGTGCAAGACTGAACTTGCGATCTCCTCCTGCCAAGTCTGAGGCTTGAAGCCCAGGGCTCACTGCTGAGGTCTTACTACAACACTCCACTCTGGGCTCAAGTAAGCTGGGTCAAATATACACACTCTCACAATTTGTAAATAACAGGGAACTAAGGCCCAAATAGAGCTAGTTTTGTCTTTCCGGACCTGAAATTGGCAACACTGTCTTGGATATTCTCTTTCAAAAAAGTCAGAGGGGTACACCGGGTGTGGTGGTGCACACTTGTGATCCCAGTGACTCAGGAGGTGGAGGCAGGAGGATCTTGAGTTGGGGGCCAGAGGCAGCCTTCAATAACTTAGCAAGATCCTGATTCAACAAGTAAAAGATGGTAGAGCACTTGCAAAGTATGTGTGAGGCCCTGCAGGGTGTGGGGGAGTCAGAGGGGCACAACACTCTCTAGCAGGAACTCCCTAACATAATCTACAAAGCACAGCAGCCCTAGAACCACATTCTTATCCAGGCCCTGCAAGAAATACCATGGGAGCAGGGTGAGCATCCTGAAAGCCAAGATGGTAGAGCAAACAGACCCAGAGCAGAATCAAGACAGAGCTAGGCCAAGTCTTGATTAATGGGACCTGGTTGAAGCAACCATGAGTGTTTCCCTATGTCAGACAGATCCCTTCAAAGCACCAGCCATCACACAGACTGCCCTTGGCCATAGGAGGAAGTAAGTATTTGCTATAATCTACCTGTGCCATACCACTGTGGCGTCCCATCCTGTCAGATCTGAGAAGCTAAGCAGGGTTGGGCCTGGTTAGTACTTGGATGGGAGACTGCCTGGGAACAGCAAGTGCTGTAGGCTTGGGAGAAGGACCTGACAACCCACTCCTAAAAAACAATCAGCCACTGAAAACCCTATGAATAGCAGAGAAGTACTGACAACAGTGTTTTACCTGTTGTACAGAGGGTTGCTATGAGTCAGACACCAACTCGAAGGCACTTAACAACAACAACAACCTGTGCCAGCTCTTTTATCTTACAATCGAGGGAAAGAATCACTCCTTGTGGATGAGCAGCCAGGACAACACTGTCGCTAATGTAAAGGAAGTCAACAATTCATACTAATGAGCCCCCAGCCTGCAGACCACCTTGCCACTTGTCTCAGTTATTTTACCTACTGGTCTGGGGATCTCAGTCACATTCCTCCACCTCCACATCCAGATCTGTAAATGGATTGACTCAATGCCTCCAAGTTCTGTTCTACTCTCTAGCTTTCAGTCTTTAACAAGGTAAATTAATAAATAGCAGTTAATCCTTATTAGTTTGTTTACAGTGGCATTTCTTGTATACAAGACAGGCCACGGAGCTACTAGACCTCTGTTGGTCCAAAAGCACACCAGGTACTGCGTCAACACACAATGTCTTCATAGTGAGCAACAAGCCAAATCTCCTTTTAGGGAACCACCTCTTTCCAAATGATCATCTCTGTGCAATGTAACCCAGGTCCAGCAAACGAGAGCAATGCATCCAGTCCAGTGCTTAGGCCAGGCCTGGACACAAGCTCCAACTCAGGATTCCTTGCAGGAATCTCAGGAAGGGATGCTAGGGTGATGGAGACCTGCTCCCAGGGCAGGCACCTTGATCCTCTACCACGTGAAAACTGAGTGGCAGCCTTTTCCTTGCACTCAGCCAGTCATATTCTCAAATATGTGAGGCAATAGATTCTCTATAGTCAAAGGGCACTTTGGGCTGGGCATGCTGCCATGCCTGTAATCCCAGCACCCAGGGGGCTGAGGCAGGAGGATCACAAGTTCAAGGGCAGCCTGAACCACAAAGCAAGACCCTGTCTCAAAAAACCCAAAACCAAACAAACAAAGGCACTTTGAAGTGGCTTTTCCAACTTTGTAGTTGGAGAAATCCAACTGATACAGTCTTGGAAACATGTACAACCATTTTCTATTTCATTTAAAAGAACTTCAAAAAGCCCCTTACTTTATCATTTGCCATCTGACATAAAAAGGATGGTCTGAACTTATACTTAAAACCGCCATCTTTGATAGGTCAACCCAACTCAGAGGCCTGCAAGAGCAGAAGTGGCCTGGGAGCTGATGCTTTAGGATTCCCAGCAGTGTTTCACTTTTGGCTAGGACCAACGTCTTTCTCCAGCTAGAGACACTACCCACACAGACATTCAGTGAGGGAGGCTCTGATATGCATGGCCTTCCAGGGAGGTCTGGGATCAGCACTGCCCACTGCCAGATGTCTCCAGCCACAGGGGAGACTCAACAAGAGAGGGTGCCATGCCTTTTGCTGTCCAGCCATCTCCTAAACCAGCTGAAGTAGTTAGGGAAAACAGAATATGACCTTGGACATGGAATGTAATAGGAAGGCAAGATGCTAGGTTCCACTCCTCATCTTGCAATGGATTTGGGGTAAACGGTGTCCTTTTCCAAAACTGCTTCTCAGCCAGTAAGAATTACCTCTGGCTTTTCAAATGATCCCAGACACTATCCTGAATACCAGATCCCTCTAGCCCATTAACTTCTGGACATTACCCTTTCAATGATGAATCTTGTTGTTGTTGTTGTTGTTAAGTGCCATCGAGTCGGTATCCAACTCAAAGCGACCCTCATAGGGTTTTCAATGGCTTTCGGGATTGCCTTGGGAGTGGATTGCCAGGTCCTTCTCCCATTTTTGCAGTGCTAGGAATTGAACTCAGGACCTCAGAGACTGCAGCGCAGTGCTCTACCAAAGCTAAATTCCAGCCCATGATGAATCTTAGAGAACTCAAAATACCTCAAACTCACACGTGATCTAAGCCCCTCAAACTCAGTCCTTTTTCTGTATTCCCTATCTCTGGGAAAGGAACCACATCATTCATCTCACCCTGAATAAGAGTCTATCCCCTCCCTGCAACCTTCCTTACCAAATCTATTATAAAGCCCAAGTGAAAGCTGGGAGCAGTGGTGGACACCTGTAATCCTAGTGACTTAGGAGGCTGAGGCAGGAGGATTGTGAGTTTGAGGCCAGGGGCAGCCTGCATAGACTCAGTGAGACCCCAACTCAAAATAAAGAAATAAAAAATGGGCTGGGGTGCCATCCAGTGACAGAGCACTTGCAAAATATGTGTGAGACCCTGGGTTCAACCCCAAATACCACATAAATAAATAAATAAAGCCAAATTATTTTGTGTGTGTGTGGTGCTAGAGGTTTGAACCCACGGCCTCATGGATGCTTTTGCAGGTGCTTTACCACTGGGCTGAACCCCTAACCCATTTTTTACTTTTTATTTTGAGAAAGGGTCTCACTAAGTTATACAGGCTGCCTCTGGCCTCAAACGTGTGATCCTCCTGCCTCTGCCTCTTGAGTTGCTGGGACTACAGATGTGTACCAGCACGTCCAGAATCCAATTGATTTTTACCACCTAAATCTCCCTCTAATCTTTTGATTTCTCTCCACATCCACAACTGTCCATTCTATTCAAGGAACCGTCATCCTTCAGCTACAGAATCCTCCTAACTACTAAAGCCCCAGATTTATTAAAGAGATCCCCTTCAATTTCTTCTCCACAGGGAAGCCCAAGCAATCTTAGCCAGCATGGTGGTATATGCCTATAACCTCAGCAACTTGGGAGGCTGAAGCAGAGGATGAAAGGCTGGAGGCCAGGGGAAGTCTCTGCCACTTAGACCCTATCTCAAAATAAAAAAATAAAAAGGATTAAAAACAAAACAGAACAAAACAAGGGCTGGGGATGTCTTGCTCAGCATGTATGAGGCCCTAGATTCAATCCTCAGTACCACAAAAAATAAAAATAAAAATAAATAAATAAAAGCAAATCCCATCAGATCCCCACTTCCAACTCCCCCCAGTGAAATTGCCAGACCTCCCTATGCTCTGAGGTAAAGCTTGTTGGTGACGTTAGATGCCGTCAAGTCGTGTCTGACTCATAGCAACCCTCATAGGGTTTTCAAAGGCTGATTGTTTCGGGATTGCCTCGGGAGTGGATTGCCACGTCCTTCTTCCATTTTTGCCATGCTAGGAATCCAACCCGGGACCTCAGAGACTGCAGAGCGGTGCTCTACCAACTGAGCTAAATCCCAGCCCTTGAGGTAAAGCTGGACTCCTCAAATGCCCACATGGCACCAGGTGAACCTAGCTGAGTAGCAGAGACATCTTACTACTAAAGGGAAACAGGTAGGTCTGGGAGTCACTGCTCAGACCAGGGCCTGACCTTCTCCTAGAGTGGCTCAAGATTCCTAGTCAGGCTCAGAATTGGCTCAATCTCCCCAGGACTGCCCCCAGTGCAGTCCTCAAGTGACCACAGATGGGAAAGGGCACTGGCAGTCAGGCAGAGGAAACCCAGATGGGCTGAAGCCAGGGGCTGTGTATTTCAGGAAGGGCCAATGGAGAAAGATCTGCACCCCAGACTGTCAGGAGCTCTGGGACTGCCCAGAGCAGGCAGCTGTCTGAGTACAAAACCCAAGGACTCTGTTTCTTCCCTCTTATCTCACTAAACCCAGGCTCCTAGCAGCACAGAGAACAAACCATCCTTAACAACTCCTCCCACACTTCCAGGCAGGCACAATCTTGTGTGGCCAGATCAGCCCTGGCTCAGCTGGAAAGCCTGTCCTTCCTCTCTATCAGGGTGGGGCTTGGGGCCCCATCTCTGGCCAGACCCCTTAGTCTTGCCCTTCCTCCTTGACCAATGATCCAAGAAACCTTATGCTGTGCTCCAGCTGCTCTCTTCAGGGTCTCCAAATGTTCCCTGACTTTTCCATTCAGGCCTTTGCATCTTGGACTGTGTGGCCTTTCCCTCACCACTTCCTCTTCTCTACTATGAGACCCTGCCCTGGCCCTCACAGGCAGGTTCTCCACCCCTAGCATGTATGCCACCTGTCGTGATCGACCTGTAATCCCACCTCCCACCCGGGGCTTTGGGAAAACCTGGCTAGAGCAGAGCTCAGGGCCTAAAGGGATGGAGGAATCTGGAACAAGAAAACAAGAACCCTTGCAGGGCTTAATGGTGCTTGTCTGTAATCCCAGCACTCAGGAGCCTGAGGCAGGGGGGTGATGTGGAAGCACAGCCTGGGCTAAGCAGGGAGACCATGTCTCAAAATAACAACAACAGAAAAACAAGAACCCCTACTTCATCCTAGGGCCTAATGGGCGGCTGGTGTAAGAAGAGAGGAATATTACAAGAGGCCAGAAAGGTTTTTCTGCCTGAACCTGGGACAGAGCTGGAGCAAGGGCTGGGAAATGGATGAGGAGCTACCTACAACGGGGGAACAGCTTCCTTAGCCGAAGAAGCCTATGTTCCCCAGAGAAGCAAAAGCTGGCTGGCTGCTGCTTAATGCATCCAAGTAGGTTAGGGAAAATGTCAAACCAACTTCCAGATGTCAGGACCACACAGTGGTATTCTAGGCCCCCTATTCTCCTTCCCCACACAGGATGTGGCATTCCTCTGTCAGGTTGAACAGATGGTTTAGAGCAAATCCCTGAGCAGTCCTCCAAATTCTTTATCCACAAATGAGGACTCTGAGGCCCAGAGAGGGGCAGGGATTTGCCCTGGGTCACACAGCACTGAATCCTTTGTGGTTAGTTAAGGCTATGAGTACCCTACCTGGACCCAACCAGACTGAGCCCTAGACCGCGAAATTCAAGCCCTGTCAGGTCACCCAGGCGAACAAGCTGTCTCCCCTTTGCAAGAATCAAAAAGCCCTGTCCTGAAGTTCCTGGGGTTGCTTCCAGGCTGCCAGCAGAAGGCTTGCTGGCTCTCTCCCTGTCTTTTGCAAGATGAATGACAGGTAGGCCCACAGATCCAGGACAGGCAGGAATTTCTAGGATTGGCAATGTGGATGGAAGAAATTGCCCTCCAAAGTACCTCACCTAGGTTTAAAGGGGGTAAAGAATGCAGACGGCTGGGTATCCTCTGTAAACAACAGCAGATCCCACATAAGAGATTAAAATGCACATTCATCCTAGGAGTTTGCTGAGTTGCTTTAAGGTCAGGTCTGGATAGCTTTTCAGATGCTGAGGACATTCCTTCATCAGACAGCTGCCACTTTGGCCTTAGGCTGAATGAACCTCCACCTCAATATAAACTACCCACTCTCCATTTCATGCCATCTGCCTGCAGAAGTGCCCCCTCCACTGAAAAAGCCTGAATAGGATCCCCATTCCTCTGCTCACCCTCTTCAGGTTTTGACTCTAGAACAATCTCCCCTACACTCCCCTGGGGTCTTCCCCTGAGCTACGACGGGGAGGCCTCGGGAATAAGTCAGAGACTAAATAGGCTTGGGCCCAGGGAAAGACCAAGCCCCCTGGGACAGGAAGGAACAGACAAGGGCGGCCACCAGAATCTCCTTTGTAGTGGCAACCCAACCCCAGCGGGCCTCTCGCGGCTCCCTAGGCAACCCAGGAGACCCCCACGGAGGATTTCCTTCCACGTCTTTCCCACCCGGGCTCATCCCCTGTGGTTGCTGTTTCCTGCACAGCCCGGGGACTCACGACAGGCCACAGAAACTTTCATTTCCGCTGGACACTTTGGTTCCAAGTCACCATCTGGTTCAAATGACAGGTACTTTATCTTTAACTGGATTAGGATGGGAATGGAGGTGGGGGGGGGCAGGGATCCTGTTTATGGGACAAGGGAGACTCAATATTCTACTAATGTCCCTTTCAAACTCAGAGGAACTCGGCAAAGAAGGCAAAAGGGAGGGAAGTGGGGGAGGCAGCAAGGGGGAGGGGTGGGGGTGGGGTGACAAGAGCACGGAGATCCTCACTTCACCCCTGTGTTTCCCTTACCTGTGCCTCTTCCACAACCCACCTCCCATCTTCCCCTCTCCACTACCAGCCCCATCCCCTCCAAATCCTCTTTAGCCACAAAAACAAATAACTTGTTGATCTGTACTGCCAAAGCAATTCCCTCTAGACCAATTAGCTATTTGCATTTGCTGCTGATTTTTGTTTTCTGAAGGCTGCTGACCTGCCAAGGCTCAGACGTTGCTGTGTGCCCACAGGGCTAGGACTGGACACCTGGAGGATTAAGGACAGCAGAAGCAGAGCAGTGAGGGCTGCTCCCGGGGGGGCCCCCAGGTCAGGATCCACTGAGCCCTACAATGCTGTCCTTTCAGAAGTAGGAGAGGCCTCTCTGCTTCAGGATGGCCTCAAGCCTAACCACATAGCAATGGGGCAGCCTTCTGTGTCTGTTTGGCATATCCCACTCTGATCCTAGATCAGAAAAGGAGAGAAAAGGGAAAAAGAGGCTGAGGGATTGGCTCATACCCTAAGCAAACAGAAACCATGGCCTGCTGGGTAGAGCACAATGCCTCAAAGGCAGGTGACCCTGGTCCTGCTGGATCCCTTCTTACAATCAGCAGAAATCACTTATCCTCTCTAGGTCTCTTCATTTGCCCAGAGGGTCTTATCTGCCTGAAGGAAGAAGCTGGGCTGAGGTCCCCCTTAAGTTTTTCAAAATCTGATACATCTTGTGTTCATATTGTTCAAATAAAAATTTAGCATTCATATCAAAATAAAGAATTACATTTATTTCTCTGATTCCCTTGTCTCTTCTCTCCCTAATTGTACATGGTCATGCCTAAGGCATTAGTAGGTGGGAAATATCACAGCGATTTGAACTGAAGGAAACTCTTTACGAAGAATACTTTCCACTTTAGGATCTGTGAGGACAAAGTCCTCTTCAGCATGCCCCAACTGAGTGGACTCTGTTCCTGCAGGAGGAAAACTCCCCCAGGGCTTAGCTAGAAAGCTGCAGTGGCCCAAATTCCAGCCTGGGCCCTAAAGCCCTAGGCAAGATCTGCAAGGACAACAGGAATCATGAATTAACTGTACATGGTAATTACAATAATGATTTATTTATTATTATTTTATTTGTATATATTTTTGTGGTACTGGGGGTTGAACCCAGGGCCTCATGTTGCAGGCTTTGCAAGTGCTGTACCACTGAGCTGCACCCCCAGCCAATTTTTTTTTTTTTTTACTTTTTGAGACAGGGTCTCACTAAATTGCATAGACCGCCTCTGGTCTTGAACTTGAGATCCTCCTGCCTCTACCTCCTGAGTTGCTGGGATTACAGATGTGCACCACTGTGCCCCGTTCCACTTTTTACTTTTTTTTTTTTTTGCAGTACTGGGGGTTAAACCCAGGGCCTCCTGCTTGCATGCTCTGCAAGTGCTGGACCACTGAGCTGCACCCTCAGCCCATTTTTTTTTTTTTTTTTCACTTTTTATGAGACAGTGTCTCACTAAATTACACAGACCGCCTCTGGTCTCGAACTTGCAATCCTCCTGCCTCTGCCTCCTGAGTTGCTGGGATTACAGGTATGCGCCACTGCACCCTGCTCCACTTTTTACTTTTTGAGATGGGGGTCCCACTAAATTAAAGCAGGTTGCCTCTGGCCTTGTACACGTGATCCTCCTCACCTCAGCCTCCACAGTTGCTAGGATTACAGATGTGTGCTGGGGCACAATAATGATTTATAAATAAACAACAAGAAGTACTTGAGAATGGCAGGTCAGGGACAGAGGCAGCCAGGCAGAGGCCAGAGTAACTGGAGGAAAAGTCTGCTTTCCCCAGATGCAGGCAAAGTTCAGCCCCTCTCCTTGTAAAATGTTACTTAGAGATGTTTGCCTCAATAGTTAGCAAAGACTTATTATTAACAAGTATTCTAAGCAAAGAGGGAGGAAAATGCAGGTCCCCAGAGAGTTGGGCCAGGCACTTTCACTGGTGAGGGCTCAGGTATGTGCCAACATGGGGGTGGGAGGGGTGGCTGGCGCACGTGAACTGAGAGAAGAGAAGGGGAAGGGGCTGAACCTGCCACAAAACCCCAGGTGCTTCCCGGATGTGGAGGGCCTCTGGGGCTTGTGGCTCCACCTCATCAGGGCTTGAAGCCCCAAACTTCAAGCAGCTCTGGGTGAGAAGTAACAAGTGGACCAGAATTCTGGGGATGCTGTCAGCAACCACAAGCAGCTCCTTCCACAGCAAGACAGGTCACCTCCTGCAAATGCTTCCTCCTCAATGCTTCTCTATAGGAACCAATTCTCATTACCAAAATGTCAAATTCCAGCCAATCAGTTGTCTGTGGTAGATGATTATGATTTTCACAACTTCCCTTGAACCAGTCCTCTCTTTTCCATTTCTACTGCCAAGTTCCAGCCTTTATTACCTCTCACCTGGGCCCTATCTAGTTTTGCATATCCTCTATCCTTTCTTTACTTGTCCCCTAATAACCCAGCCAACCCCTGCTGCATACCAGTCTGCCCTTGGCTGGCTCAGAAACTTACCACACTAACTCCTTTGCACTGGCAACTCAAGTCCTTCTCTAGCCCCTTTCTGGACTGATCTCTTACAGTAACTGCACTGTCCATGTCTTCTTCCTCTGGGGACTTCTGCTTCTGGAGACAGTCTGGGTGGACTGCCTATCGTGCCACCAGTCCTTCCCTTGCCAAGGGAAGGCATATGGCTCAGGCTGGGCCAACCAGGCACTTCCTTTCCAGGATTTGAATCTCAAGCTGTGGTAACAAAATTACTAGGCACAGCCAGATCAGATTTATTCTGGTAACAGTGGCAGCCTCATGAGGCTAACCTTTGGTTCCTGCTGCACCCACTCCAAGAGGAAATGTGGATCCCAAGTCACCTCTCTAATTCTGGAGTTCTCATAGCCTTCCAGGGAAGACCTTTCTCACCCACAGTCTGAGTCTCAAAACTTTTCTTTGTGTTGAGACTCAGAAAACATTACTCCAAAGTGAAAGCCGCAGAAGCAGTGTTTCCCTTTGAATTTCTGTCTTTCTATCTCCTCCTCCCCTTGCTCCCCACAAGGTAAGCCAAAGAAACTAGAATTTCACTGGGCGCCACGGCACACACCCTATTCTCCCAACAACACGAAAGACTGAGGCAGGAGGATGCCAAGTTAGAGGCCAGAGGCAGCCTGCACAACTTAGAGAGAACTTGTCTCAAGGATTAAAAACAGAAAAGGGGGTGGGGTGTGATTCAGGGGTAAAATGCTTGCCTAGCATGTGTGAGATCCATTGTTCAAACCCCAGTACTGCTAAATAAATAAATAACCACTAGAATTTTTCTTCCCCAAAGCAGGTCATAGGAAGTAGAACTTCTTTTCCCTGAAGCAAGCCATACAGCCCAAAAGTATTATCCTAATCTTCCTCTGCCAGCCTATCTGCCTTTAAGCTGACCATAGAGATATTATCTGACCTACCTTGTCTGATGGTAACACCTCCAGTTCAGAAAGACTCGGGCCACATACGCAGGACGAAGACAGGCTGCACAGAGAGGACCAGAAGAATCTGAACTGATAGGTCTTGCTTGTTTTTTCCACTCATAATATTAGCATTAGATCAGATCCTTTTTGTCCAATCTCATTTCTACACAGCTGTCTGGGCTTCCTCTAACCTAACCACAAAAATGGATAGTTCACCATGGGTCTTTGGTTCTTCAATCTGAAGACTTCTATGTCATGCAAAACTATGATCAAATAAGTCAAATAAGTTTATTATGTTTTTCTATTTTTTTTTTTTTTGAGATAGGGTTTTGCTATGTTGCCCAGGCTGGCCTTGACCACACCATGTTCCTGCCTCAGCCTCCAAAGTGCGGGGATTATAGGCATGTGCCACCATACTCGGCATTCTAGTTAACTTTTTGATGTATGGGTATTAACTTTTTACTAAACTGTGCCCTAACCCTTTATGATGGGCAGGAAGGGGATCATCCTCCTTTTTGATTCTGTACTTGAATCCAAAAAACAAGATCCTCTCATCACTTTTGAAATACATCTCTTATGCTCTAGTAGAAAGGGACAACTCCCTAAATGTACCCTTATACAGCCTTTCTGTACCTGGTGGCCTTTGTACTTCTCCAGGCCAGAAGTACTGCTGGAACTCTACCCACCAAGGCCCAGTCCCAATGCCTTTTCTGATCCTCCTAAAAGGATCATTTCTACCGCATTTCAACTTTCAAGTCACAGATATACTTGTCTTATCCTCCAAGAGGACAGTGACTTGGTCATTGTTGTGTCTTCCACAACCACCAACCCAGTTCCAGATTCAAAAATTTCTCCAGGCTTTTTAGGGCAGACGACCCCAAAGGACAACTTCAGGTTTTCTGGGTAAGACAGAAACTGAGTGACTAAGAGCATGGGGTACACAGGGTACAGTGGCTCATACCTATAATCCCAGCGACTCGGGAGGCAGAGGCAGGAGGATTGCAAGTTCGAGATCAGGGGCAGTCTGTGTAATTTAGCAAGAGACCCTGTCTCAAAATAAAAAGTGAAAAAATGGGCTGGGGGTGCAGCTCAGTGGCACAGCACTTGCAAAGCACGCAAGTGCGAGGCCCTGGGTTCAACACCCTCAGTACCACAAAAAAAAAAAAAAAAAAAGCATGGGATACACAGAAAGACCTGACTTTGAATCCCAGATCCTGTGACTTGCTGAGTTTGGGCACATCTCATAAGTTCTATATGTCTCAGTTCTTCATCTATGAAATGGTAACAGTGATGCCAACCTTACGATGCTGTGAAGACTCACTAACACACAAGAACATCTAGCACAGCAACCACCTAGCAGTAAGCAGTTGATGAACAGTAACAATTATTCAAGCTGTTAGTAGCAACTGGTATAGTAGATGTGAAGCCAGAGGGTTAGATTCAAGAGTTATGGGACTGCCAGGTGACACACACTATATCTCTTCGTTCCTCAGCAACCCTACCTGGATCTGTATCTGCCTTCTATCTGTATTTACCTTTATGTCTATAGCTACCTATCACTGGCCTGCAGGCAATAGATAGAAAATGTTTTGCAAAGTACAATGTGATTCCTCTAGTTCATCTAAATTTCAGATTCCCAGGCATACTGTCCAGAATGCAGCCATGGCAGGACTTTACCTAGTAGGTACTCTAACTTTCTTGGTCCAGGAGACTTGCACGGGCACACAAGGGCTTGGCTCAGCTTCATATTCATTATGTCCATGCAAGCACCCTTTTCCAAATCCCTGGTTCCTAAATGTCCTGCTTGGTCATGGGGCTTTCTTTCAAAGAACAATGGGGCTATGGTTACAGTGGCACTGGCAGCTCAAGCCTCTCATTAATCTTGCCAACCCTAAGAGCCAGGTGCGGTGGCACATACCTTTAATCCCATCAATTCAAGAGGCAGAAGCAGGAGGGTTGACACTTTGAGGCCCGAGGTAGCCTGTGTAAACTGAGATCCCACCTCAAAATAAAAAAAACTAAAAATTAAAAATGGGCTAGGGGTGTGCAGCCCAGTAGTAGAGCACTTGCAAAGTATGTGCAAGCCCCTGGATTCAACCTTCAAGTACTGAGAGAAAAAAAAAAAAAATCCTAAGCAACCCTGGGCAACATCAGAATGAAAAAATTAAAAATAAAAATAAAATAAAGGCCAAACCAGTGCAAGTGCTAGAACAGGCCTGGGTGGGGAATGGAGAAGAAGAAGGAAGTCTTTTTTCAGACTTTATATCTGCCTGGACTTATTTGCCACACAACTGTAATGGCCTTGATCCAGTGGTTTTCAAAATGTTAGCCCAAGCCAGGTGCAGTGGCACACACCTGTAATCCTGGCGGTTTGGGAGGCAGAGGCAGGAGGATCGCAAGTTCGAGATCAGAGGCAGTCTGCGAAACTTGGCAAGACCCTGTCTCAAAAAGTAAAAACAATGGGCTGAGGGTGCAGCTCAGTGGTCCAGCACTTGCAGGACATGCAAGCACGAGGCCCTGGATTCAACCCCCAGTACTGAAAAAAAAAAAAAAAAAAAAGTTAGCCCCATAGCCAGGTATGGGTGGCACATGCCTTTAATTTCAACGCTTGGGAGGCTGAGGCAGGACCGCTGCAAGTTTGAGGCTAGCCTGGGCTACATAGTGAGATGCTGTCTCAAAAAAATAAATAAACTTTTAAAAAAATTTAAAAAGTTATCACCAAGGAGCTGCATACATATGCAAATTCTAGGCCCCACCCAAACTGAACAAATCAGAAAACTCCGGTTGGTCATATGGCCCAGTAATGTGCGCCTTAACCAGTTCTCCAGGGGATTCTAAAGCCTGATCAAGTATGAAAAGCCCTGCCCTAAACTGTTAATCATGGGACATCACCACTACACACACACTTTGACTTTACTGAGCACCTACCAAGTGCCAATAACTGAGCAGGTGAGGGTATTTCAGAAATGAGGATACATCTAAAAGATTTCTCATGGTCTAATGGGGGCCAAAATCAAGTACACAAACCAAAACAAGGCACAGTATGTTATAGATGAACACAAAGCAACCTATTTCCCACCCCTTCCCCCAGATGCTACTCCCCTATATATTCCCTTGCCATAAAAAGAAAATGCCAGCTAGAGTGGTGGGCAAGCTGCCCCACTTTCCCCACACCCTGAATCCTGCTGTTTCAGACTCCTCAATCACAGTGCCCTTCCTAAGAGAAGTGATCCTCACCCTGAGGCTTGGTTTGAGAGGAAGTGCTCCCATGAGGCCACTTCCACATTTTTTGTTTCGTTGGAGTTGTTTGTTTGAGACTGGGTCTCCCTGTGTAGCTCAAATTCATGATCCTCCTGCCTCAGTCTCCTGAGTGCTGAGATTACAGGTGTTTCACCATGCCCAGCTTTAGTGGTTCTTACAGGATTCAAAATTGGCTCTATCTGAGGACCGGGCTCCAAAAATACCCAGGGGCCCGTCAGCATGCCAGAGCACTTCACAATGCACTCTCTGGCAGGGTCACTCCCACGGGCCCCTGGCAAGCTATGGAGCATGCAGATGCAGACATAACACACACACAGACAGTTGGCCCCCTGGCCTCCCTTCCTCCATTCTCAAGTTACAGGGTTTAAAGCATCCTATTCACAGCCAAGCGGGGAGAGATGGCAGGGGGGCACTGAAGCAGGGAACCATCTGGTTCAGATCAAGGCTGCTCAGTCAGAACCCCTCCAAATTCCTGGAGCATCCCCTCCCTTCTTGATGGTTCACAGGTTTCCCTCTCTCCCGTCACTCTTTTCCACTGAGACCTGGCTATTGGGGTAGAGAGGGACAATCTAATGGAAAATCTGTGGAAGGGAGATGACAAAACAAAACTTCTAATGTTATACAGGCAAGTCTGTGCTGCCTCTCTGAGCTCCTGGTCCCTCTTTCCTTCAAAGACTGAGCACCAGGACTAAACTTAAGATCACCACCTACAGACCCACCATGCCTTCCTCCACAAAGCGCTCAGAGCACCTGGCAGGAATTCCTCCCTGAAAGGCCAACCCCCTCCAAAGTTAGTAGCAGAAGCCAGATGAGGCTTAGGGGTGTGGTCTCCCAGAATCCTTTTATGCCACCATCTCCATAAAGGTAGGCGGTGCCTTCCATCCCAGAGGGGCTTCGGAGCCCACCAGGCATAAAAGGAAAGGATGGCCAAACAGTTTCTGGATATATGTCCCAAACACAAGGTGGGACTGTCGGTTACTAGCTAGGAATGACTGTTTCCCAGGGGTCCCAGGGTGTCCAGAACCTCCCTCAGTAGCCGTGGCTGAAAGATGCTGCAGGTCCCTTTCTGCCACTAGCACCTCTCCCTCTTCCTTTTCTCCCAATACCACCTTAGACTCTGCTCTCTGGTCCTTTGCAAAGCTGGAGAGCAAGAGGCAAGACGGGAAACAGATGCAACTGGCAAGAGAGAAACCAAAAGGCTAACTTGAGCAAGCACCAATGGGTGGGTGACTCCTCTCCAGGCAGAAGGCTATGCAAAGGAGCGGCCAAGAGAAGTGGTAGAAGAGCCGAAGGAGAGATGAAGTGACCTCAGCCCACAGCTGCAGCAGGGGCTAGGAAGTTCGGTCCAGTCCGAGGACAATGACCGGAGGGAAGAAATAAGTCCTCCATTCCAAGGCATGGAAGGGACAGGAGAGATCCGACGCAGGCCACTATCTGTAAGGCTGGCCGATTGGCCAAGTTTCTCGTTTGCACTGTGCCTCAGTTTCTCCAGAGTAGGAAGGAGGCCCAGCTGCCAGGTCTTAACTGGGCCACAGAGGGTGGCTAGCGGGCAGTGCCAGGTAGGGGAAAGGCCGTAGGGGAAAGAGGAGAGAGGTGCTGATTCTGCGGACAGCCTCTGGCCAAGAGGAGCGGGGCAGAGGCTTCCAGGTGGAGCAGCTGAGGGTGCGAGCGAAGTAGTAGACTGCAAGTGGGGACTGGGGCACCGAGCGTGGGGCTGGGGGCTGCTGGTAAGGAGTGGAACAGGACCGCCTGGACGGCTGGGAGCGGCTACATGTGCAGAGGCAGAAGGCGGGGATCCCGATCCAGGCCGAAGCAAGCGGACCCCCGCCCACACGGCGCCCAGACCCGGGGAAGTTGCCAGGGCGGACCCCGCGGGTCCGGGCGGCTGGGCCAAGCCCGCTGCCCGCGCGCTGGAGGGCTGGAGCAGCGCGGGGCCCGGGGCGCCCAGCATCCCGCCACCCCTCATCCCGCCCGCGCACCTCAGTCAGCGCCCGGCGCCGCGCGGGCCATGCTCGCAGCTCCTGCCGCCGCCTCCGCCAGTGCAGAACAACGCCGCCGCCGCCGCCGCCGCCCGCGTCCGGACCCGTTAGCTGCGCGCTCGCCCGTGCGCCCGCCGCGGGGCAGTCCCGCCCTGGCCTGGCCCTGCCCTCCCCGAGCGCCGCGGCCGCCGCCTCTCCCGGCCCCTCCCCCCACCCCTGCCCGGCGGTAGCGAAGGGTGGGGGCCGGGGGCGGCTGCCCCCTCCCCATTCACATCCTCTGGGGCTCTCCCCTCCCTCCCGTCCCGCACGCGCGCGAGCCTGCTGGGATATGGAGTCCGGCCGGCGCCGAGCCGCCGGGAGCGCCCCGAATCCGGGACTACCACTCCCAGAAAGCCGCGCGCGCGCCCCGGGGATGGTGGGCTTTGTAGTTCGGCCGCCGCTCGGGGGGCTA
>VMDO01011562.1:0-66178 GCA_007922755.1 Pedetes capensis | reverse complement strand
AAGATAATAACAAAGTTTGCTTCAGGAAAAATTTCTATCTTAAACAGAACTGGGACTCAAGTACATATAGAAAAATATTACCAAGTAAATGATAGAGAAGACTTAGATGGGGAGGGTGGGGGGGAGGTATACAAGAGGGTAAGGGGCAACCTATATGAATAATGTACATCAAAATGCATATATGTAAATGCCACAATGAAAACCATGTCAGAATGAATCACATTAAGGTGTACATTAAGAATGTCCAATAAAAAAAGAATTTTATCATTTTCCAGTCTTAATGGATGAAACAAATTAATGGACGTAGGCAATGATGATCATCATTAATACCTTAAAAACAATAAATCCTTATGTGTTTCAGGATGGTAAATATACCATCTAAGTGTAAGCTTTAGAATAAACAAGTGACATCTTTGTCAAGCTAATGATCAATTCCCAGGAAATAGAAGGAGAAGAGGAGAATATTAAATGACACCAGGGGAATGAAGTCAGCTCAATCCAGATTATGGGAAACAAGCAAACAAAAATCCTGAAAGTACTATATTGGAGAAATTCAATTAGAGAACTGCACATGCTAACTGGAAACCTGATACAGAATTGTTGACTTTTCTTTAGATACGATAATCAGGCTATGCTTCTCAAAGAAGAGCCTTAGTTAGAGGTACATAGTGAAATATTTACAGATGAAGTGATATGCTATCTTGCACTTGCCTCAAAAGAATCTGTGTAGAGTAAGGAATTTGAATAAAACAATTCTGCCTACATATTTATTTATCCTTGTTAAAATCTGGTGACAATTACATCAGGTTCATTATACTCCTCTCTCTACTTTTGGATATATCTGACAATTTCCATAATAAAACTTAAAATTAGAAAGAACGAAAGCAGATAAACATAAAAATAATACATTGATCACCTATGATGTTTTTTTGCCTTCATTTTCAATTCTAAGTATCTAAACAACAACAGTAAATGAGTTTGCTTTTTAATTTACCCAACTTGAGAACTGGATGCATTCAGGACTGCAAGGAACATGAAGAAGTGAGATGCTGTTCTTTTTTTTTTTTTCTTTTCCCTTTTTTTTTTTTTTTGTGGTACTGGGGACTGAACCCAGGACCTCGCGCTTGCATGTTTTGCAAATTCTGGATCACTGAGCTGCACCCCCAGCCCATTTTTTTTTACTTTTTGAGACAGGGTCTCGCTAAGTTACACATACTGCCTCTGGTCTCGAACTTGTGATCCTCCTGCCTCCGCCTCCCAAGCTGCTGGGATTACAGGTGTGCGCCACCACGCCCGGCGAGATGCTGTTTTTGCCCTTCTGGGTTCCTTCATTGTGGACCAAGATTGATAGAAACCAACAGTAATTTCACAGCACGGAATGTCGTGAAGAAGGCTTCAGAAGTCAGGCTGTGGCATTTAGATTTGACACAATGATTATCGGGAGGCCTCTGCAATGTGTGATTACAGAAAGCCCTTGGGTATGACCTGGTTTGAAAGGAAAGGAAGACCCATTCAGGACTGATTGAAGATGTTTACTCCTTTACTGCACAAATATTTATAGAGATGAGACCAGAATCAAGTGGGAAATGAAGAGAGAAGTATTAGAGCATTAATTCTCAATGTTCTCCAAAGGGCCTGCAAAGTGGAAGGTAAACTTATAAAAAAAAGAAGGCACTATTCATCTTTCTCGCTCTCATTCTCTCACAAGAGTTTAGTGGAACGTTCCAGAGAGGATGTGACATGTTTTACTGTAAAATCCTGAATACGGAAGCACATATGTGGATTAACCTATCTTTTACAGGCTGGCATTAAAGAGATTTGCATAAATGAAAAAAAAAAGTTTGTTTCAATTTTTTTATTACTACTTTTTATTTAGAATATACAATTTAGAATATTTAGAATATACACAATAGACTTATTATTGTTGTTACTGAGTTATTACTATTTTAAAGGAATTGAAAAATATTCATTTTTTTCAGTTTTAATTTCTAACATGGGAAATATCAACAGATATACTCCACACAGACAGAATCTCATTGAGGTCCTAGGTAATTTTAAGAGTGTCGAGGGGCCCGTCAGCAACAGGTCTGAGAACTGCTGTCAGAAACCCTTTACTGAGGCTGTGGAGGAGAAGGATACAAGAGGAACTTCAGAGGAAAAGTGGTCAATCACTCATCATTAAGCACTCACTGTGTCCTGAACTCGAGGCAGGAGCGATAAAGATGTTTCTAGTTGTCAAGCTAGCTGTCTATGTGAATCAAAATCAGACACTAATTGCACTGAGTAAATGAGTCTTGAATAACTTCTAACGATGCTCCAAATGACCTGCTCATGCAGCCAGCGGGGTGGGTGAGGTTTTGAACTTCTCCCACTCAGAGTAAGGAGTTTTCTTAACTCATGTAGAAAGAACATGTTTTAGAAAGGAGTCCTAGTAGATTTGTTGTTGTTGGTAGGTGCCCTTGAGTCGGGTCCGACTCATAGTGACCCTCATAGGGTTTTCAATGGCTGATTGTTTTGGGATTGCTTCGGGAGTGGATTGCCACGTCCTTCTCCCATTCCTAATAAATTGTTGTTGTTGTTAGGTGCCACTGATTCATAGTGACCCTACATACAACAGACAAAACACCATTGTCATGCCTCTCTGCTATTTGTAGGGGTTTCAATGGCTGACTGTTTTTTGTGAGTGGGTTCCTGGGTTCTTCTTTCAGGCCTACAGCACCTGGTGCTCCCAGGCGGTCTCCCATCCAAGTACTAACCAGGTCTGATCCTGCTTAGCTTTTAAGATCTGACAGGACAGGAAGCCACAGTGCTACAGCTGCAGGCCCTAAAACATTAAGCAGATCTAAATATACTTATTCTTTTGCTTACACAAGTCAAAAGCACTGTTATCTCTCACCTACCTCCTGCTTATTGTCATTTAATTTTTTGTTCAAAGCACATTTCTCATTTCCAAATTGTTTTCTCAGGCAGATATAATAATTCAGTTATTCTGACATGCCGTTTAATATGTGTGCAGGGAAAGCCAACTCATTTAAGTCTCTAGAGTCTAATGAAAATTGGAACTGGGATGCTATCTCCCTATAAAAAGACAGTTTCTAAAATATATTAAAGTTCACAAAACAAGATATTCTTTGGATTATGTAGGTTACCATTGTCAACACTTGCGTGAATTTTTTTTAAAGAAAAATTTCAAAACATACTGTGCTACCACCAACCCTATTGTCTAAATTCGACACTTCTTCTGTGCTCTAATGAGGGGCTGGGATTTAGCTCAGTTGGTAGAGCACTGCTCTGCAGTCTCTGAGGTCCTGGGTTTAATTCTGAGCACCACAAAAATGAGAGAAGGATGTGGCAATCTACTTCCTGAAACGATTAGCCATTGAAAACCCTATCAGGGTTGCTACGAGTGGGACACGACTCCACAGCACCTAACAACAACTGTGCTCTAGTGAGCACTTGGAGTGTCCTCTGAGGGCACTTAGTAGCCTCTGGCATATGACAGTTTGTTACATTTCTTTCAGTTTTACCTCCTTCCTGTCCAGAGGAATCTTTCAGAGAGACACTGCTTTCTTTTTATGTGCTTCTCAACTCTTCCTTACCTGGAGCCTTCTATGTAGCAAAGTTCAATAATGGATATTAAATTTAATTAGCTAATAAAAACTAAGAGTTGCCTATATTTTCACTCATTTCTTTAATGCACAGAGCTGCTGTAAAGTTTAGTGCTGGGTTCTTGCCATGATACAGTTAATGGGTATGGATTTACCTTCCAGCAGCAGAAAAGGATAGAATTAGGTACTATACAGCACTGCTGTTGTTAGGCATTTGGGGTTTTGAAGTGCATAGAGGAGCTCAACGCCTTCCTGGTTTTCTCCCTCGGGCCATTTTCCCCTTGTGGCACAGGGAAGTAGACCCTAACAGAAAGCATCCTCTAGGTGGAGGAAGCAGAGGCTGTGACTCAGGGATCCGGAGATGGATGATATTTGCAAGGAAAGGGGCAGAGAGGAGAAGAGGGTTCAGGGAAATTGCAGCAATCTGCATATGTCCTCCTGAACCTGGCCAAATAGCAGTACATGCGCAGTAAATGCCTTCGAGGAGACCTGGTGGGGGTTGCGGGGGGGGGGGGGTCAGCCTGACTCTCTTGAGGCTTTGGGTATTACTAGCACCTCTGAGCTAGGGCAGCCCTCCTCCATGTGGTGGAGGCTTGTTCACTGCACAGCAGGGATGCGAGAAGGGGACTGAGAAAGAGACCAGCTTCCGCAATCCCCTTCAAGGGCACGCCCCCAATACCTAAAACCTCCCATCAGGCCCCGCCTCTTAAAGGCCCCCACCAGCTCCCAGTAGCCCCAGGCTGGGAACCAAGCCGTTAACCTATAAGCCTCTGGGAGATACTTGGGATCCAAACTGTAGAAGCAGCAATAGCCAGAGGGGACATGCAGATTAAAAGCACAAAGATGATACTACCACGAACGACAATCACCTGCAAAAGAACGTGTTTAGAGTTTTTTGAAAAGTTAAACATACACCTATCAGAGGACCCAGCTGCTTCTCTGCTTGATACTTAAGAGAAATGAAAATATACAGCCACACAAAGGCTTGTATACAAATGTTCAGAGAGGTGTTATTTGGAATAGCCTCAAACAGGAAATTGTTCAAATGTTCACCGATAGGTGAAAGTAGAAAAGGTTTTACACACACACACACACACACACACACACACACACACACACAATCTCCAGAATAAAAATGAATAAGCTATTATTATTATTTGTTTTTTGTGGTACTGGGGGTTGAACCCAGGGCCTTGTGCTTGCATGCTCTGCAAATGCTGGACTACTGAGCTGCACCCCCAACCCATTTTTTTTTTTACTTTTTGAGACAGGGTCTCCCTAAATTACACAGACTGCGTCTGGTCTCGAACTTGCGATCCTCCTGCCTCTGCCTCCTGAGCCGCTGGGATTACAGGCTTGTGCCACCGCACCCACACCCGGCTTTTTTTTTTTTTTTTTTTTTTTTTTTTTGAGACATGCTCTCATTATGTCTCTGAGGCTGGCCTGGAACTCTCCATGTAGCTCAGACTAGGCTTGACCTCATGATTCTTCTGCCTCAGCCTCCTGAGTGCTGGGATTAGAGGCATGTGCTACAAGTGCCTGGATAGGAATAAATTATTTATATATGCCATATGAATGCATCTCAAGATCATTATGGTGTATGAAAGAAAAGAGGCACCTGCCATATGGTCAGCATATGATTCCATTTGTGTACAACTCTAGAAATTACAAACTAATGAATAGCGAGAGGTCCAGATTTGCCTGGGGACAGAGCCTCACAGCTCCCTGGATTCCCTGAGCATCAGAGCTGTGTTCTGAGCCACCCCAACATATATCATTGTTGAATGAACAAATCATAAATATATAGACACTCTCTAAACTAAAAGTGTGGGGACTAGCTCCAGGAAGACAGGCAATCTCCATGGGTTTCCTTGGAAAACATCTGATGCATCGGAAGATGACTATGGGAGAGAAGAAATGTGGTAACGGATGAAAGATAATTGCAATGCTAAGGTCTGAGAGAAATTGAATTTACTCTTATTGTTTGATAATAGCAGCCAGAAAGAGGCCATAAAATTGGAATTTCATAGCTCATCAGAGAGAACAAGCATAGTTTTGCGTCAAAATTGGATTTGAAGTCTCTCTCTCTCTCTCTCTCTCTCACACACACACACACACACACACACACACACACACACACACACACACACACATCAATCAGCTTCCATAGATGTCGACTCCCAAGTCTGTGGCAAGGCTTGGAAACTGTTTTCTAGTTCCACTGGTGATTTCAATGCTCATTTTAGACTAGAAATCGAATCCTGGGAGGTCAGTTAGACGGTTCTTCCCTGGGATTGTTGAAAATGGAGGTCTCAGGTAGGCCTAAATGGCTTCTGGTGTAAGGTTTCATTCTTCTCTGCCCCAGGCCAGCTGGGCTTACCATCTACCATCTTGGCACAATTACTTTCATTCCTTAGAGTGTCACGGGCTGGGCAATTAAATCACACTGAATTACCATTTGGTAGTTAGGATCTACAGGATGGGAATGAGTTCCACTTTACAGGTGAGGCACATTGCCTATCGACTGCCTACTGCATTGCTGCAGAGAAGGAAGACCAAGACTCTAAGTAAAACAGGACCTGACATACTGCATGCTCACTGTGCACCCAGAACCTTCTTAGTGATGTCCATTTATAATCTCATTTAATTTCCTCAAGGTGTTTGTTATTGTTATTAGGTGCCTTTGAGTTGGGTCTGACTCACAGTGACCCTATGTACAACAGAACGAAACACTCCCCAACGCCAACACCATGCCATGCCCGGCACTATTGTCAGTGCTTCTCTGCTATTCATAAAGGTTTCACTGGTTGATTGTTGTGGGAGTGGGCTGCCAGGTCTTTCTCCCAAGCTGACAGCAGCTGGTATTCCTAGGTGGTCTCCCATATAAGTACTAACCAAGCCTGATCCTGCTTAGCTTCCGAGATCAGACAGGATTGGATGCCAGGGTGGTATGGCTGTAGACAAAAATGTAGCTCAGGCTGGACTCGAACTCATCGTCCTCCTGCCTCATCTTCTTCAGCAAGTTGATTACCTGCACACACCACCACAGCCAGCCCCGAAGTACTTGTTGTTGTTGTTGTTAGGTGCTGTCAAGTTGTGTCCAACTCACAGCAACTCCTTTAGGGTTCTCAATGGCTGACTGTTTCGGGATTGCCTTGGGAGTGGATTGCCACGTCCTTTTCCCATTTCTATGGTGCTGGGAATTGAACCTGGGACCTCAGAGACTGCAGAGCAGTGCTCTACCAACTGAGCAAAATCCCAGCCCCTCCCAAAGTACTAGAAAGCTAAATCACTTGCCCCAGGCCATGCAACAATTGAGTGGAGGTGGATTTGAACTCTGGCATCCCAGAATTCTCTCCCGGGATACCCAGTGTCCTACCATAGACGTCATGTGTTTGGTTCTGAGCATAAGCTGGCCAGGGCATCTCATGGCTTCTTCCTCTGAAGGAAGAAAGAACATGCCTCATGTGCTCTCATTCCGCCACCTCTGCCCACCCCCTCACTCCAGGCAAGACCCCCTGTGGGGAATTACTGCTGTCCTATTTGTAACAGCCTGCAGCCATAGCCCTGTGACATCCGATCCCGTCAGATCTCCGAAGCTAAGCAGGGTCGGGCCTGGTTAGTACCTGGATGGGAGACCGCCTGGGAACACCAGAAGCTGTAGGCTTGGGAGAAGGACCTGGCAACCCCCTCCCAAAAATCAATCTGTCATGAAAACCCTATGAACAGCAGAGAAGCAGTGACAATAGTGTTTTCCCTGTTGTACAGAGGGTCGCTATGAGTTGGATACCGACTTGATGGCACCTAACAACAATAACAATTTGTAACAGGGCTGTAATTCATTCAGCCTCCTAACTGTGCTTGTATCGAAATCATTTCCTCTCCAGCCTTCCTTTGGACGAGGTGGACAGGCCCCAGAAGCTGAGCGTTTGCACCAAAGAGGTTCTTTTAACTTGCAATCTGCCTTCTGTTTTGCTCTTGCCTTGTAGGGTAATAGATAACAAGGGTGCAAACAGCCCTTTGTCCAGTTCCCAGTGGCCCTAGGTGGGAAAAACAGAATACGATTCAAGTTTTCTGTGCCTTCCGGCTCAGTTTTAATGGAATGTAAGTGCAATGCCAGAGGCTGACAAAAATAGAAAGTCTCCAGTGTCCCAGACCCTCTCCAGATGGACCATGGGAATCCACACAGTAACTCATCGCTAAGAGGGGTCACGGCTTACCGGGATAGTAACTGCAAGTGCTTAGGCTTCAAGACAGAACCTGAGGCTGCCAGAGAATCCCAGGTTGCTCCCTGGGTCTCTTCCCTCTGGCTTAAGTGAGAACAGAGTCACTACATAAAACTGCCACACACCAGGAGGAAGGAAGGTAGCAGGGAGAGCCAGGGCAGGGGCCCCCATTAGAAGTAGCCTGAGGGGGCCGGGTGCGGTGGCACACGCCTATAATCCCAGCGACTCAGGAGGCAGAGGCAGGAGGATCGCAAGTTTGAGACCGGAGGCAGTCTGTGTCATTTAACGAGACCCTGTCTCAAAAAGAAAAATAAATGGGCTGGGGGTGCAGCTCAGTGGTCCAGCACTTGCAAAGCATGCAAGCGTGAGACTCTGGGTTCAACCTCCAGTACTGCAAAAAAACCAAAAACCAAAAAACAAACAAATAAAAAAAACCAACCAAAAACCAAAAACAACAAAAACAAACAAACAAACAAACAAAACATAGTAGCTTGAGGGAAAGTCTTAGAATAGGAGAACGGGTCACAGATCTTCAGAAAGGGCAAACGACTTTCTAGGATCCGCTTAAGAGAAGTAAACCAAGAAACAGGGAGAAACCATCGCCTCAGCTCACCCGAGTGGCTGGGAGGGAACCAGGGTCTGCAAGCCTGGAGAGAAGATGAACGGCAGGGCTGCCTGGAGAGGTGCAGATGTGTGCAGGCCACTGAGGGCATCAGAGCTTGGCTTTGACTTTGTGCCTACCAAGAAAAACGTGTTCTATGAACGGGCTTCTGAAAATTCCAGGAACCTTTGGCTCATCGAAGTTCTATTACCAGGTAGAATCCCCACAAGAAGAGAGGGCCCTGGGCTACTTTCCTTGACAAACAATTGTTTCCCTTCGCCAATGAAGGCACTGTGTAGGTGCAAGAATGGAGCGGGGTGTCTAAGCATAGGTGGCAAAGATATGAATCCAAGACGTCAAAGTAATTCGAAAGATTGGCACTGCACAGTTGGAAAAGGTGGTGTCTCGCCTTTTTGACTTGACTGGAGGGAATCCCTCCCCTGGTGAATTTTCTCATTAGAGTAAATGTCACCTGTCTGCGAAGTCGTTCGGGAAGGTCACACTGCATTATTAATGTCAGTGTCTTTTTTTTTTTTTTTTTTTTTTTTTTTTTGTGGTACTGGGGGTTGAACCCAGGGCCTCGCACCTGCATACTTTCCAAGTGCTGGACCACTGAGCTGCATCCCCAGACCTTTTTTTTTTTTTACTTTTTGAGACAGGGTCTCGCTAAATGACGCAGACTGCCTCTGGTCTCGAACTTGCGATACTCCTGCCTCTGCCTCCTCAGCTGCTGGGATTACAGGCGTGCGCCACTGTGCCCAGAGCTAGTATCTGTCTTTCTTAATAGATAGTGGCCCCTTTGAGGCAGGGACTAGGGCTTGCTCGGGTCTGGGGGGTCCCACAGCATCTAGTGCCTTCAGATGCTTGGTGAATGAAGATCGGGGTGGGTGGCAACACTGGGAACCGGGAACAGTGTCTCCTTTGGTAGCAATATGGCATGATCCGAGGGATGAACACACTTAAAATGTTCAGGAAATGTGAGGAAAGGAATGGCGGAGGACTGAGTAAGAGATGTTGCTATTGTTCGTGTTGTTAGGTGCTGCCAAGTCCGGTCCAGGAGTTTTCAATGGCTGATTGTTTTGGGGAGTGGGTTGCCACGTTCTTCTCCTGTTTTTGCAGTGCTGGGGATCAAACCCAGGGCCTTAGAGAGTGCAGAGCAGAACTCTACCAACTGAGCTGAACCCAGCCCTGAGCCAGAGCTAGATAAGCTACAGGGGCCAGGACCCATCCACCTCTGCTCCCCACCTGTGTAGGCGGCTCCTCTCTTCCTCGTCAAGGTCTGGACTTCACAGGATGGCTACTTCACTCCACCATCACTTGGTGCTCCTCTCTGGAAACAGAGCCACGTTCTCGAGTCCTGCCTACCAGACAAGGGCACCCACTTTGCACTGCCCGACCTTGCTAAGTTCACTCTTTGAGTAGCTAATGCATTTGCTTGGTTCAAAAATTCGAGCAATGTAACAAGGAGCATTCAGAGTTTTACTCTTGACTGCTGCTTTTCTAGTCCCTCTCCCTCTCCACCAGGGATCGTTTTTATTAATTTCTTCTTTATTCTTCTGGTAGTGTTTTGTTTTATGGAAATAGAAGAAAATATGTTTCCATGTTCCATTTTGCTGACATTCTTTACACAAAAGGGAGCATACTATATTACACGGGCTGGGATTTGGCTCAGTTGGTAGAGCGCTGCACTGCAGTCTCTGAGGTCCCCAGTTCAATTCCCAGCACCGCACAAATGGGAGAAGGACCTGGCAATCCACTCCCAAGGCAATCCCGAAACAGTCAGCCATTGAAAACCCTATGAGGGTCGCTATGAGTCGGATACCGACTCCACGGCACCTAACAAACAACAAAACTATATCACACTTTTACATCTTGACTTTTTTTTTCACTTAATGCAGCCTGCTCTTCTCTTCCTTACCACCTGTAAAGATCTTCTGCAAACTTGATGGCTGTGGAGTATTGTACTGTGTGTATTTGTTGTTGTTGTTAGATGTCATGGAGCCTGGCCCAATTCATAGCGATCCTATGTACAACAGAACAACACACTCCCCAACAGTGTGCTGTGCCTTGCACTATGCCAGTGCTTCTCTGCTGTTCGTAGGGTTTTCTATGGCTGATTGTTTTTCAGGATTGATTTGGGAGTGGACTGCCAAGTCCCTCTCCCATTTTTGCAGTGCTGGGAATCGAACCCAGGGCCTCAGAGAGCAAAGAGTGGCACTCTACCAACTGAGCTAAACTCATTTATTCACCCAGCTCATATTGTTGAACACCAGGTTGCTCCCTATTATTCCTGTTTTGTACTCTGTGGGAATGGAAAACTGTACATCTGAAGAGATCTTAACCTTGGTTGTTTATTTCCTTGTTGTTGCCTTTTCTCCCTTGGTGACCTAGGTCGTTCTTAGGACTGCACGGGTTACATTGACCCTCCTGCTTGCGATCTTCTCCTGGTCTGCCACTGGACACCTGCCTAATATCACTATGTCTTTAGCTAGCAAACATCTCACCGTCTCTAAAATCACTCTCCCTTTCTCTTTCCCTCCTCCTCTGCCTATTGTCTTCCTAATAGAAAGACATCAAAGGAGATGTCCCGCTTGCTCTCCTATTCACTAAGACGAGGAACCTCAGTTGCCTGTGATTTCTTCCTTTTTTTGACCTCTACACTCAGTGGCGCAACAAACACAGGTTGTTTTTTTTTTTTTCCCACAGCATTTTAGGCATCTATCCTTCCATTTTATTCTTATTGTCACAATGTAGCTAACTCGTACTTGGAAATTTTTATAATCAACTAACAATGGATCAATAATGAACCTCTTGAGAAAGAAACCAGGAAGACAATCCCATTCACAATGTCCTTAGAAGAATAAAATACCTTGGGATAAACCTAACCAAGGAGGTGAAAGACCTCTACAGTGAAAACTATACAACACTGAAGAAAGAAGTTGAAGAAGATGTTAGAAGGTGGAAGAACCTCCCAAGTTCGTGGATCAGCGGAATTAATGTTGTCAAAATGGCTATATTACAGAAAGCAAGGTACAGACTCAACATAACCCCCATCACAGTACCAATGACATTCTTCACAGAACTAGGAAAAAATCCTAAAATTCATCTGGAAGCACAAAAGACCACAAGTGGCCCAAACAATGCTGAGCAAAAAGAGCAGTGCTGTGGGCGTCACAATTCCTCATTTCAGATTATCCTATAGAGTCACAGTAACAGAAAATGGCGGTGTCATACCATCAGACGTGTACACCAATGGCATAGAAGATTCAGAAATGAACCCATCCTTGTTGTTGTTGGTAGGTGCTGCACAATTGAGTCCAACTCATGGTGACCCTATGTAGGGTTTTCAATGGCTGATTGTTTCGAGATTGCTTTGGGAGTGGATTGTCGTGTTCTTCTCCCATTTTTGCTGTGCTGGGGATCGAACTCAGGGCCTCAGAGGGTGCAGCGCACCTGTCTACCAACTGAGCTAAACCCCAGCTAAACTACTGAAACTACAGTCATCTGATTTTTTAAAAAGATGGGAAAATATTCATTAGTGAAAAGATGTTGTTGTTGTTGTTGTTGTTGTTGTTGTTAGCCTCTGTCGAGTTGGTATCCAACTCATAGCAACCCTACATACAACAGAAGAAACACTTTTGTCAGTGCTTCTCTGCTGCTCATAGGGTTTTCAATGGCAGATTTGATTTTTAGGAGTGGGTTGCTGGGTGCTTGTCCCAAGCCTACAGCACCTGGTGTTCCCTGGTGGTCTCCCATCCAAGTACTAACCAGGCCTGGCCCTGCTTAGCTTCTGAGATCTGACGGGATCAGATGCCACAGGGCTCCGGCTGCAGGCAGTGAAAAGACAGCTTCTTTAAAAAATGGTTCCAGACTACTGGATATCCCTGTGCTAGGATTGAAACTAGGTCTCTATCTCTTACCCTGTATAAAAGTCAACTCAAAATACATCAAAGATCTTAATGTAAGACCTGAAACTCTGAAACTCCTCCAGGAAAACACAGGAGAAGCACTTCCAGATATAAGGATGCTTAACAACTTTCTGAATAGGACTCTAATAGCTGAGGAAATAAGAGTAAGAACTGACAACTGGGATTGCATCAGGTTAAAAAGCTTCTTCTCAGGAAAAGAAATAATCAACATAGTGAATGAAGAAAGAGCCTACAAAGTTGGAGAAAATTTTTGCCAGTTATTCATCTGAAATGGGATTAATATCGAGAATACATATTATGTTTTTTCGTGTGTGTGTGTGTGTGTGTGTGTGTGTGTGTGTGTGTGTGTGTGGTGCTGGGAATTGCACCCAGGGCCTTGTGTGTGGTAGGTAAGCACTCTACCGTAGAACAACATCCTCAGCTCAGTATCCAGAATACAGAAAGGACTCAAAACACTGAACACCAAAAAGCAGGTAACCCAATCAATAAATGAGCAAAAGAACGAAACAGGCACTTCTTGAAAGAAGAAATACAAGTGGCTAATAATTACATGAAAAAACATTCAACATCTGTAGCCATTAGAGAAATTCAAATCAAAATGACACTGAGATTCCATCTCACCCTAGTCAGAATGGCCGTCACCAAGAAAATGGAAAAACAAAACAAACAAACAGAAAACAAAAGCTGGCAAGGATGCAGGAGGAAAGGAATTCTTATACATTGATGATGGAAATGTAAATTAGCCCAGCCGCTAGGGAAATCAGTATGGAAGTTCTTCAAAAAACTAAAAATAGAACTACCAAATGATCCAGCTATACTGCTCCTGAATATATACCCAAAAGAATCAAACTCAATGTGCCATAGAGATTAATGCATGTTCACATTTGTTGGGGCACTTTTCATAGTAGCCCAATTATGGAATCAGCCTAGGTGCCTATCAATGGATGAATGACTAAAGAAGATGTGGTATATGTACACAATGGAGTATTACTCAGCCATTAAGAAGAATAAAGTCATCTCATTTGTAGGAAAATGGATGGAATTATAGATCATCATGTTAAGCAAAACAAACCAAACACAGAAAGTCAAACACTATGTTCTCTCTCATATGTGAAACCTAGAAAAAAATGACACCAGAGTAGAAGAACTCCTGCCAGGGAAGAGAATGGGAACCACAGGGTGGGGAGAGAGAGTTAACTAATGGTAGTGTGTGGGAGGTCAACATGACTGGAGTGTGTTATGTGTATGTATGAAAATGTCACAATTAAATCCAGTATTTTGTATAATTAGTATATGACGGTAATAAAAATATTAGCAAACCCCAGGAGTGACACAACATGACATGAGAACCATCCTAATGTGATGGAATGAAAAATATATACGTCAGCCTGAAAACAACAACAGCAACAACAACAACAACAACAACAACAACAACAACAACAACAAGAAGTAATGGATTTTTACACTCCATCTTCCATGGCCACTACAACCATCCAGAGAGCTTTGGGAAGAACCCCCCATGACTTCAGGGGGTCACTTTTCTGCCAGCAGGAGTGTCCCTGTGCTAATGGAGGAAGTTTGTGATCAGGGACTGGGCCATCTCTCTGCTGAGACCCGCTCTGCTCACCCTCGTCCCCTCGGCTCCTGCCGTGAGGCAGAACACACCGCACATGCCCGGTGAACGCTTGTGGATTTGTCTCTGCGATGCAATTCCAACAACCGTTTCCAACCTCTCTCTTACTGCTCTCCCAAATGAACTTCACACCAAAGCCAATTTGAACTACTGCCCAGGCAGGCCACTTGGCGTGCGTGACTTGGGTCATGCCAGTTTCTGTGCCTAGAATATTTTCCCTCTTCGTTCAAAGCCCACTCTGGCCACACAGGGAAAACTCAATCTCCAAGACCCAGAACTCCTGAGGAGTGCTATCTGATGACCCTTAGAACACTGAGGCCCAAAAGAAAGCGTCTGCCGCAGCAGAGGCAATGGAACCAGAATCCTGCTGTGCCTGCTTCCAGGAGCCTAACAGAGACGCAACAGGACATGAAAACCATCCTCATGTGATGGAATGGAAAATACATACATCAGCCGGAAAACAACAACAACAACAACAACAACAACAACAACAACAACAACAACAACAAGTAATTGATTTTTACACGTCCATCTCCCACGGCCACAGTAGAGACTGTTAGGGGCTGAGAGGGAACCGCCCACCCTGTTCCCCGGGAGCATGAGCATGTTGTCCTGCCCCGGGGGGCTAGAATGGTAACTGATTCACAACTTTAATGGAGCATAGGGCAGGTTCCATAGGATAATACATACAGTAACCACTTGTGAAAGCATAATACACTTTGGTGAAGTATATGGTGCAAAGATCTTCCATTAAATAAACATGTATGAAGCTTTGACTTCTATTATATGCTGAGCATTATGCTATAAATGGACTCTTCCCTTCAAGAGAAAGAGAGAGGGGCGAGAGAGAGAGAGAGAGAGAGAGAGAGAGAGAGAGAGAGAGAGAGAGAGAGAGAGGGAGAGAGGATAAGTTATAGCTACTAATTTAATCTCAATAAATGCAAAATGAGCCTGCAGCTATAGCTCTGTGGCATCCGATCCCGTCAGATCTCGGAAGCTAAGCAGGGTAGGGCCTGGTTAGTACTTGGATGGGAGATCGCCAGGGAACACCAGGTGCTGTAGGCTTGGGAGACCGACCCGGCAACCCACTCCCCAAAATCAATCCACCATTGAAAACCCTATGAACGGCAGAGAAGCACTGACAATAGTGTTTCCCCTGTTGTACCTAGGGTCGCTATGAGTCGGATACTGACTCGACGGCACCTAACAACAACAAATGCAAAATGATGTCACTTACTCACAGGGAGCTACAGAGTGACGGTCCTGGGTATGGCGTGCCCTCTCCAAGGGGTTTATTATATAATTTGGCAAAGTCCTTCAAGAAATTTGGGCCTTAGATGTCCTAGGTTGCTAATGGAAATTTCCTCTTAGATTGTTACCCTCTGCTCTGTATCTCAGCAAGGAACTTTTATCACAGCCGTGGAACTCTGGTTTTACGATAGAAATCTTCACTTGAAAACTGGTTGCCCCTTCCTGCCTCCTCTTAGCAGGCTCTCACTGCTTACCCAAGTATTTTTTCTTTTTCTGTTTCTGTGAACCATGAGTATTTTAATAAGTCCAGAGGTCAAATCAATAACTCTAAGATTTTGACCAACTGTGGTCATTGCATGTATGAAAAGCAATTTTTTAAAAAAAGGGTTGTCATGCAAATTCTAGTAATTTAGGCAGACTCCACTCTGGGTTAATTTCATGCTGCATTTCTGAATTCCCACTGCAGTGTCTGCTGAATGTAGTCAGAATTGTAGGGTTTTCTCTTGTTCCATCTGAAGAGGTGGTGACAGGCAGGAAGCCTAAGGCAGCTGCTCTGCTTCACTGGAGCGAGAGGCTGTGTGTGTATTGCTGAATGGAAGCATCTGCTGGAACCTTCCAGCCATGTGCAAAGAAGTGAAATGGGCATTTTTCAGAAGCTCAGCTAAAGGTCGGGGCTGGGATTTAGCTCAGTTGGTAGAGCACTGCGATGCAGTCTCTGAGGTCCCAGTTCAATTCCCAGCACCGCAAAAATGGGAGAAGGGCCTGGCAATCCACTCCCAAGGCAATCCCGAAACAGTCAGCCATTGAAAACCCTATGAGGGTCGCTATGAGTTGGATGCCGACTCGACAGCACCTAACAACAACAACAACAACAGCTAAAGGTCGCTGGTTACTTATGTGATGATGAACCAGCTCAAAGGAGAGCTCTTCACAATGTCCCATGGCGTGTCACCTGCGAGAGCTCTGGAGTGACCCAGCTTAAAATACGCCCAGTTCTTTTGCGTATAGAAAATCAACTAGTAGAGCCAGGCGAGGTGGCGCAGGCATGTAATCCCAGCGGCTTGGGAGGCGGAGGCAGGAGGATCACAAGTTCGAGACCAGAGGCAGTCTGCGTAAATTAGCGAGACCCTGTCTCAAAAAGTAAAAAAATGGGCTGGGGGTGCAGTTCAGTGGTCCAGCACTTGCAAAGAATGCAAGCGCAAGGCCCTGGGTTCAACCCCCAGTACCAGGGGGAAAAAAAAAAAGAAGTGGCAGGTGTGAAGGTAGGACGGACTGAACTGATGACAGCATGAATCTAGAGGAGGCCGGAAGTCACTTTTTCAGTACCACTTTTCAATCCCAACACACCCACTCCATCGAATCATAGATGGCCAACACATCTCTCTTCCTTGGTGACAGGTTTTGCAACTATTTTTAACAAGTATCTCACCTACTCAAGTAAAAGAAAGAGAATTGCTTTAATTTCAAATATGATGAATCAATTCATTGGAAAAAGCCTGAAAAAAAACAAGATTCACATCGTTTCCCACCAAGGTGCTCAAATAGTCTTTGGAATGAATTAATACAAAAACCATGAATTTAAAGGGAATGCGTTGAATCCATACAGGACTTTCTGTGTCAAACGCTCCATCTACTAATCAATCAGCTGTGGGTGCCATCACTCATCAGCATTTTGTGGGTGGCTCTTGGGAGAGAAGCTGAGATTAAAGGCTGGATCCTGCCCACCCACGCTCATCATCTGACCGTCTAGACACACTAGTCCTTACACTGTCCTCTCTTCAGCCACTGAACACGGTCCAGTTAGAGCCCACTTCAGAAACCTTTGTCAACCCACTGGTGCATTAAGTAGAGGTCTGCTCTCAAATGTCTTCTATTTTTTTTTTTTTTATAAAAGAGGTATAGTTTAAGGTTTATCAAATCTAAATTTTCAATATCTAGCTCACTCGTTTTATACCCATGTCAAGATACATTACTTTTCCAGCCTCTCAGAAGGCTCTTTCAGTCCCCTCCCAATCATTACTCCCTACAAAGGTAACAATTATTCGGACCTCTCACACTATGTTGTTGTTGTTAGGTGCCCTCAAGTCATGTCCGACCCATAGAGACCCTCATAGGATTTTCAATGGCTGATTGTTTTATTAGGGTTGCCTTGGGAGTGGATTGCCATGTCCTTCTCCCATTTTTGCAGTGCTGGGAATAGAACCTGGGACCTCAGAGACTGCAGAGTGGCGCTCTACCAACTGAGCTAAATCCCAGCCCTCTCCCGCTATAGCTTAGTTTTATCTGCTATTGAACCTCCTATAAATGAAAAGATTCAGTATTTCTCTTTCATGTCCAACTTTGTTCACTAGACATTACATCTGTGTGAACACATTCACGTTGACACTCGCATGGTCAAATAGTTTATTCTTTTTAATTGTAGTATAGTATTCCACTGTAGGAATATAGCACAGTTTGTTTACCTTTTTGACAGGTGATGGGCATTTGTGTTTTTTCCTACTGGACGATTACAAATAATGCAACGAGGAAAATCCTTAAAAATATCGTGTGGCCAATGTAAGTCTTTTTTAAAGTTGCATTTGATAAATTGGACATATTTTATATGTCTTCTGTTTGGAAGGGGTTAATGAACAGCAGAGGAGACTGGGCTCTGGTCAGGTGAATCCGGAGGTAACCTGTGCAAACCGTGTGTTTTCCATCCTGATGTTCTCAGCCTGCCTCTTGCCGCTCTTCTGCCTCCACTCCCAGCTGCAGTAACTCTGATTCACCCGTTTTCCTTCTGAGGCTTCTCTCAGCCCCCTTCCACACTCCTTCAACTGACAGCCACTCAGAAGCAACTATAATGAGGTTCACATAATAACAACATTGCTTTGCTGGCAAAACACACGTGTTTACAGGAAGCAAGATCTGTCTTTGATGGAAAAGAAGTTGGAAGTCAGTAAGGTTCAGGAGACAGTTTCCAAATGGGGCCGAATCCTTCTCCGTACCAGAAAATCACAAGTGAAAATGCCTTTCTGATTATGCCTCCAAAAGGGGGCTGCCTTTGTATAGTGCACCTCATTTTAAAAAAGTACTAATAGCATTAGCTCTACCAACAACCCCCGAGGTTCTGCTATCCACCTGCAATCTGTCAGCATTAATTGCAATCATACCCTGCTTGTCAACTCCTAGCTAAAGGATGTGTTGAAAGATTACATTTGTTCAAACAGCAGAATATACCAGAGAAAGGTTTTTTAGTTAGAGTTTCAGAGAAGTGAAAGACATTCAGTTGCTCTGAAAGAGCAAAACCTGATAAATACTCGTTTCCTTCTGTTATACCTAGGGTAGGCAACATAACCTTGTCACCAAAGGAGTTGTTGTTGTTGTTGTTAGGTGCCGTCGAGTCGGTATCCGACTCATAGTGACCCTCACAGGGTTTTCAATGGTTGACTGTTTTGGGATTGCCTTGGGAGTGGGTTGCCAGGTCCTTCTCCCATTTTTGCGGTGCTGGGAATTGAACTGGGGACCTCAGAGACTGCAGCGCAGTGCTCTACCAACTGAGCTAAATCCCAGCCCTACCAAAGGGGTTGTTGTTGTTGTTGTTAGATGCCGTCAAGTCGGTATCCGACTCATAGCGACCCTCTGTACAACAGGGGAAACACTATTGTCAGTGCTTCTCTGCTGTTCGTAGGGTTTTCAATGGCAGATTGATTTTTGGGAGGGGGTTGCCAGGTTCTTCTCCCAAGCCTACAGCTTCTGGTGTTTCCAGGCAGTCTCCCATCCAGGTACTAACCAGGCCCGACCCTGCTTAACTTCCGAGATCTGACGGGATCGGATGCCACAGGGCTACGGCTGCAGGCACCAAAGGAGTAGGTGAAATTATTTCCAGTGATATTATGAGGCCAGCCTTTGACAGCAAGATCGAGAGGAAGACAAAAGAACTCTCTGGTTCCCTTTTGCCTCTCCTTTTCCAGTTCACTCCCCAAACTTCCTGCCTACTGAGCTCCTTTCTCACAGAGAAGTGAATTAATGAAGATCCCACTTCATCCTTCTGACCAATGACCGTGCAGGCATTTCTCCATCCACCCGTCCTTCCATTCAACCAACCAGTCATCAGCTCATTGGCTTGGGTCTCGGAGACATCATTCCATGCACGATCCTTTCCAGGGGTGTGGACCTTACCCAAGCCTCACAGCCACCTCACTTCTGACAAGGTAACAAGGTTACCTTAATGCAAAGTAACCGATAAATGTCTGTGATTAATCCACATCCTTTTATTCTCCTTATTATTTTATTCTCTAGTCATGAAAGTTTTTCAACCACTAGTAAACAGAACATTGAAACCAAAAGCCAATTTTATCAGAGAAGATCTTTTAAGACTGAACTCAAAACCCTGGGCAAAATGAGGATAATGCTATGAGCTTGTTTTTTTTTTTTTCTTTGACTTGGAGAAAGAGAAAATTTCTCTACAAGATACTTGGTCCTCAAAAGCCAATCCAATGATCTTGAGATTAGAGCCCATAGATATGTTTTATTGGGTCAACACAGATATTTTTAAAATGATGAAGTACTTGCCAAATTTTAAAGACTATTTCCCATAAAATTTGAATCTGGCTTATCCTAACAAAAAGAGGGTGTTGAATGAATGTCATGATCTTTTTTCCTGAAAAAGTATTATTAGTGATTACTGTCTCCTGTGGTGAAAAAAAAAAACACTTTCTGATCAAATGATTCCTCTCATTTAGCTTTTAGTACTTTTTATCCATCAAATAATATAAATTTAATACTTCTTCAAAATCTAAAAATTACATGACTCAGTCTTAATATCTTCTTTCTTTTGCTTGATCCATTCATGCCTTCATCTATCCTCTCAACTAAAGAGATGTCTGGATTTGTTGGTCTAAAGATAATGGTGGCTATCTGTGCATGGTAGGATTTGAAGAGACTTTTAACTTTTTTTTTTCTGCGTTGCTTGAGTTTTTAGTACTGAGAAGATAATCATTTTTATGTAACAACAGTCTTTGTCACTTAAAAAATCTTCTGAAATTAAAAGGTCTCTATTCTTTAAGTGGGCTGGGATTTAGCTCAGTGGGTAGAGCAATGCGCTGCAGTCTCTGAGGCCCCGAGTTCAATTCCCAGCACCACAAAAATGGGAGAAGGGCCTGGTAATCCACTCCCAAGGCAATCCCGAAGCACTCAGCCATTGAAAGCCCTATGAGGGTCGCTATGAGTCGGATACCAACTCGACGGCACCTAACAACAACAACAACAACAATTCTTTTAAGTCTTGACTGTAATTTTTTTTTTTTTTTTCTGTACTGGGGTTGAACCCAGGACATAATGCTTGCATGCTCTGCAAGTGCTGGACCACTGAGCTGCAGCCCCCAGCCCATTTTTTCACTTTTTGAGACAGGTTTTTGCTAAATTACACAGACTGCCTCTGGTCTCAAACTTGAGATCCTCCTGTCTCTGCCTCCTGAGTTGCTGGGATTACAAGCGTGTGCAACCATGCCCGGCTTGACTATAATTTTAATGGATGTGAGTAAGTGAAATCTAAATTCATGGTGAATTTTATTGTTCAGATTATAAGCAAAGTTTTTAAATCTGCATTTCCCTATTGGACAGCCTCCTTCCTTGATACCAATCTCTTTATATTTAGGGCATCTTAATAATTTAGAAAGATTTGTGTTTCATTCTTTTTATTGGTCAGAATTATTTAGATGCATGGGATAAAGTGTCAAAAATTTCCACTACTAAATATTCACCCAGACATGGTGGATTAAATTGTATGGTTAAACACAGTAAAATAATAGTCTTACAAACGGACCTAAAGATTACAGTGCAGTGGTGCATGCCTGTAATCCCAGTGGCTCAGGAGGTAGAGGTAGGAGGATTGCAGGTTTGAGGCCAGAGGCAGCCTGCATAACTTAGTGAGACCCTGTCTTAACTTAAGAAAAAAAAGGCAAGAAGGGCTGGAGGTGCGGCTCAGTGGTAGAGCACCTGTAAAGTAAGTGCGAGGGCCTGGGTTCAGCCCCTCAGTACTGAAAAACAAATCACAATACAGACTTCCATTTTTGGAAATTGGGCCATCTGGGACACAGAAAGTTCTTCTGCAACAGAACACCTAACTGGTGGATAAGTTTTGATAACTTCCTTTTTAAATGCATGTTCAGCTTGAAAGACATAAAGAAATTCTCCAAGGATGAGCAGTAAGAAGGAGCTGAAAACCACCAAAGCATTCATATAGCACTGACCCCAAGCTGCCTTGTGGGCATTTGTTGATCTTCACAAATGAGATGTGAATGAATTTATTATTATTATTATTATTGTTTTTGTCCGGTTCTCACTATGTAGCTCAGCCTGACCTGGAGCTCTGGGTGCTCCTGCCTCTGCCTCCCAAGTGCTGGGATTCTAGGAGTGCACTTGTACACCTGGCAAGAGACATGCATTTCCTGAATCACATCGAGGCAAGAGATGAGGCCTTGGGATGCAGAAGATTGGGGGATATGAATGAGACCCTGCGTAAGAGTTGGAAGAGTGGGGCTTTCAGTGAACGGGGAGGCAGACTGACTGGGAATCCCGTTCGTCTCAGCCTCGATACTGTTTTTGCCAGAGGAAGCTCGCTGTTGAGAATTGAATAATAACAAAAACAAAGCATAACAAAACTCGCCGAGCACAGCCAAAGCAGAACTCGGAAATTTACAGCCTTAAATACCTCCATAAGAAAGAAGAAAGCAGACAATTAATGAGCAAAGCATCTGTTCCCCATAAAACAGAGACTAAGGGCAGGATTAAGTGCTAATGCTTTATTGGATAGGTCCACTCGCAGGGCAGGAAGAACTAGAGAAGGCTGAGGAGCCACCACGGGGGTGATGCATCAGGGTGTCCGCCAGTTGTTGCTTTATGATGAGCCCCGATAAGACCAGTGGGCCCTTAGGTGGATGCAGGTGGCTGGTTGCGCCTTTGTATTTCCAGAAAGGCTAAACAGAAACAGTGCCTCAAGAAGGCATCCTGAGAAAGCCTTGCTCTTAGTGTGTGCCTGGGGTAGGACGAGCAGCTCCTATAGGAAGGACATAACCCTACCTGGATCTGCCATCCCTGTTTCCTACAGAAGAGCCTTAAGCTGATGTGGGAAGGGCCACATCACTTTTAAGGGACTGGAAACCTTGGAAACTGGGGAAGAAAATGGGGAAAAGCCTCCTCTAGGAGAGAGAGGCATACTTGCTGGTCAGACCTAAAAGCTGGGGAGAAGGTAGAACACTTGAGAAGATGCCTCTCCTAAGCCCCAAGGAGGCTACAAAAAATAGAGTCTTAATGAGAACATCCAGGAAGACCCATGTCCTGCACCCCTGCACCTGTCTAGCAGGTGGCAAGTGACAAGGAACAGTGATTGTCTTTGTCTGACTTGTGCTGCTACAACAGAACATCAGAGACTGAGTGATCTATAAAGAACATGAATTTAATTTTTACAGCTCTGGAGGCTGAGAGTCCAAGATCAAGGGGTCCAAAGATGGCAAAGGCCTTCATGATGCACCGGCTCACAGATGAACAGGAAGTGGAGCTGCAAGAGAGAGTGAGAGAGCAAGAGACAGACCTCAGAGTCTCAAGTGCTTTTATAATGACGTTAAGTCACTCATGAGTGTGGGACATCATGATCAAAACACCTCCCATTCGCCCCACCTGCCAATGCTGGTGCATTTGAGATTAAGCTTCTGACACGTGCCTTTGGGGGACATTCAAACCGAAGCTTCAGTCTATGGTTGGGAGAAGGGTAAGAGTAAGAAATGGCCCTTGTTGTGGTACGGCAAGAAATAAAGACCTAAAGCTGAAGATGGAGCAAACACTGAGAAAGCTCCTGGCACACCAGGCCCCCATTCTGCAGGAGGTTGAAGTCTTCCTCTGTTTCTTCACAAAAAAACAACTCAAGTTATTATATACCCAAATGTAAAACTGAAAACTGTAAACCATCTAGAAGAAAATTTAGTGGAAAATTCTTGTGATATGAACTTAGTCAATGATTCTGGGGTTATTCAAAGATTTCTTAGACATGACTCCAAAGGCACGATCCATAGGGAAAAATATAATAAATTGAGGTTCATCAAAATGAAAAACTGTTGCCATTAAAAGAGCATCTGCTAAGAGAATGAAAGGCAAAGTCATATACAAGGAGAAAAACACTTTCAAATCACGTATCTGAAAAATGACTTGCATTCAGAGTATGTAAAACCACTCAGAACTCAGTACTAAGAGAACAAACCAATAAAAATAAGGGCAAAAGATCTGAACTCACATTTTACCAAAAAGGGAAACAAAAAGATATATGAATGGCAAATAAGCACCATTATTCTTTAGGAAAATGCAACTTTAAGCAGAGATACCACTGTACTTGTACTAGAATGGCTGAAAACAAAACAAATACACAAAACATTCCAAAACAAAAACCACCTCAGTAATTCTGTGGGCTAACTTGTTCACACTGTGCTTCATAAGAAATGCAAAATGGCACAGCCACTTTGGAAAATAGTTCTCAGGTTCTTATAAAGATAAATATATACTTACTGTATGACACAACATTTTACTTGTAGGTGTTTACCAAGTGTGAAAAGTTATGTTCATACAAAAACCTGTATGTGCATGTTTATAGTAGTTTTATTTGTAGGAGAGGAAAACTGGAGATAACACAAATGTCTCTCAGCTGGGGAATGATACACTGCAGCTTTTACACAAGATGGAATACTACCCAGCAATGAGAAAAAAACGTTCACACAATGGCATGGATGAACCTCAAATGCATAGGCTAAGTAAAAGGAGCCAGACTCAAAAGGTTGCACATTGTATGATTCTATTTATATGGTATTATCAGATAGACAACAATACAGAGACAGATTAATTAGTGGTTGCCAGGGACAGAGGATGGAGAGAAAGTTTAACTATTAAATGGCGTGGGAAAATTTCTGTGGGTGATGGAACTTTTCTATATCTTGTCATGGTTGAAATATGTGACTGTATGTTTCTATAGTAACTAACAAAATTTCATACTATAAAGTCAAATTTTACTCGATGTAAATTAAGTCAATGAAAAAAACCAGAATAACATGAAGTAAAAAAAAAAAGTACTAGTATTTCACGATCTGATTTTCTTAATGTGCTTATTTTGTCTTCTCTTTAAAATTTCCTGCTATGATTTGAAAAAATAAACTTCCGTTTCCCACACACAAACAATGTTGTTTGTTAGGTGTCACCAAGTCATTTCCGACTCATAGCGACCCTCATACGGTTTTCCATGGCTGATTGTTTTGGGATTGCCTCGGGAGTGGATTGCCACATCCTTCTCCCATTTTTGTGGTGCTGGGAATTGAACCTGGGACCTCAGAAACTGTAGAGCAGTGCTCTACCAACTGAGCTAAACCCCAGCCCTCCACAAACAATAGGCCTAGGAAATTTTACAGATGAGTTTCATCAAGCGCTCAAGGAACAGATGATTTGAATATGGTAAAGCCTTACAAATACCAAAGGGATCAAATTTTTCCCAGCTCATTTCATATGACTAGTATATCCTTGATGTAGAACCAGAGAAGGAGATTATCAGAAAGGGAAATGATGGCTCAATTGCACTTGTAAAGACAGGGAAAGAATTCTGATTGAAATGGTAGAAAACGATTCTGGAACTATCTTTAAAAACATGCACATGAGCCAGGCGTGGTGGTGCATGCCTGTAATCCCAGCAATGTGGGAGGTGGAGGCAGGAGGATCACAAGTTCGAGACCAGAGGCAGTCTGGGTAATTTAGTGAGACCCTGTCTCAAAAAGGTAACATAATAGGCTGAGGGGTGCAGCTCAGTGGTACAGCATTTGCAAAGCATGCAAGCGCAAGGCCCTGGGTTCAAATCCCAGTACTGCAAAAACGAAAAAACAAACAAAAACCCCCCACATACATGTGGCTGGGTATGGTGGCATAAGACTATAATCCCAAATACTCGAGAGGCTGAGGCAGGAGGATTACAAGTTCAGGCCAATTTGGGCTACATAATGAGAACTTGTGTCAAAAAGCAATAAGAACAAATATATATATATACAAATATATATATACACACACATGTATATATGCATAGACACACACACACATATAATTATTGTTTACCTCAGTAATATTTAATATTAGAGAATTATTTTATATATTAGAAAATATTTGAAAAAATCTCTGGATACGACTCACCATATTAACATATTAAAGGAGAAAACCATATGCTTGTCTCAAAAGAATCAGGAAAATCACCAATAAAATTCAACATCCATTAATGAAAAACTTCTTGGCAAACCAGGAACAAGAAGAGGTGTCCTTAACTTTCTTCTGTCTACCAAAAACCTATGGCCATGACAGGCTTAATGTGAAATTCTCCTTTAAGTCAGGGAGGGGCAAATGACGGTTGGTATTCACTCTTGCCTCTACATTGTACTAGAGGTTGGTGCTTGTGCAGTAGGACAGGAGAAAGCAATAGAATGGAAAGGAAGCACAGGTCTTCATCACTCAGAAATGATATGAACATCTAGTAGATAATAAAAGAGGGTCAACAGAAAATCATTAGAGTGAATTTTTAAAAACTCAACAGTTCCTGGATGTTAGGCAAATATACACAAAAAAACAATTTTTATTCCTATACTTTGTAACAAACTGTTAGACAATGTGTTTAAATGTAATACAATTTACAATAGTAGCAGGGCTGTATTTATCTAACAAAAGAGAGAACAAATTTTAAAAGACATTTTAAAAATTATGCAAATTGAGAGGCATATCATGTTTTTGCACTGAAAGACTCATTATTGGGAAGATAGTAATTCTACTTAAATTGATCTGTAATGATGATCAACAGACTATTTCATGGTAAACTGAAAGGCCAAGAATATGCAGAAAAACTTGACTTAGAAGAATGAGATAGAGGGCCTCTACTTTCTGAATGGGCTGGGATTTAGCTCAGTTGGTAGAGCGCTGCGCTGCAGTCTCTGAGGTCCTGAGTTCAATTCTCAGCACCGCAAAAATGGGAGAAGGGCCTGGCAATCCACTCCCAAGGTAATCCGGAAACAGTCAGCCATTGAAAAACCCTATGAGGGTCGCTATGAGTCGGATCCGCCTCGACGGCACCAAACAACATCAACAACAACTTTCTGAATACTGACCTTACAAAGCTTGGGTAAACTAAGCTGATGCATAATAAGCACACAATCTGATTTATAAAAGGGCAAAAGACTTTAACAAACTTCTTACTAAAGAAAATACACACATAGAAAATAAACATATGAAAAGACATTTCATATCATATGTTATCAGGGAAATGAAAATTAAAATGATAATGAGATACAACTATTAGCCAATTGTCATTAGGTGCTGTCTGCTCAGTGTCTGACTCATAGCGACCCTATGTACAACAGGTGAAACACTATTGTCAGTGCTTCTCTGCTATTCATAGGGTTTTCAATGGCTGCTTGTTCTTTTGGGAGTGGGCTGCTGGGTCCTCTCAAGCCTACAGCACCTGGTGTTCCCAGGTGGCCTCCCATCAAAGTACTAACCAGATCCGACCTTGCTTAGCTTCTGAGATCTGACAGGATCGGATGCCACAGTGGTATGGCTGCAGGCAGTAGCTTATTAGAACGGCCAAAATCCAGAACACTGATAACAGCAAATGCTGGTGAGGATGTGGGGCAACGGAAAGTCCAATGCATTGTTGATGGGAATCAAAATGGCACAGCCACTTTGGAGGAGTTTCACAATTACTTACAAAAAAAAAACAAAAATAAACAAACATGCTTTTACCACACTACCTAGCAATTGGGCTCCTTGTTATTTACTAAAGAAGTGGAAGATTCATGTTTGCACAAACATCTGCACATAGATGTTTACAGCAGCTTAATTCATAATTGCCAAAACTTGGAAGCAAACAAAATGTTCTTCAGTGGGCGAATACATAAATAATGAACTGTGGTTCATTCAGACAGCGGAATATTATTCAGTGCTAAAAAAGAAATGACCTCTAAATCCATGAAAGGAGATGGAGGAAACATAAATGCACATTACTGAGTGAAAGAAATCAATTAAACAGGCTAGACAGGGTATGTTGGGCTGGGACTTAGCTCAATTGGTAGAGCACTGTGCTGCAGTCTCTGAGGACCAGGGTTCAATTCCCAGCACCACGAAAATGGGAGAAGGACCTGGCAATCCACTCCCAAGGAAATCCTGAAAGAGTCAGCCATTGAAAACCCTATGAGGGTCGCTATGAGTCGGATACCGACTCGACGGCACCTAACAACAACAACAACAAGACAAGGTATAGTTTCAACTATATAACATCCCAGAAAAGGCAACATTAAGCAGATGGTCCCCCACTTGTCTGTCAGTTTGCTGTACCATGGGGGCTTGTATGTTGCTGTGATGCTGAAAGATATGCTAACAGTATTACAGCTACTGGCAAGGTCATCCATGGTTGACAGGTTTCAGCTGACTTTCTAGACTAAGACAGAGTAGGGAGAAGGGACTGGCAGCCCACTCCTGAAACAATTAGCCATTGAAAACTCTGTGAATAGCAGAGAAGCACTGTCAGATATAGTGCTGGAAAATGAGACCCCTAGGTTAGAAGGCACTCAAACGATGATTGGGGAAGAGTTGCCTCCTCAAAGGGGACTCCACTTTAATGAGGGGAAGGGAACAAAGCCCCTGGAACCTCCATTTGCTGATGTGGCACGACTCAAAATGAGAAGAAACAACTGTAAGCTGTCATTAAAAATTGGAACGTGAGATGTACATCATGAAGAAGAATGTGGCATAAGGAGAGGAGGAAGATTCTTTAACAACCTGCAATATGCAGATGACACAACTCTGCTTGCTGAAAGTGAAAGAGGATTTGAAGCACTTGCTGATAAAGATCAAAAAACACAGCTGGCAGCAAGGATTGCACCTCAACATCAAGAAAACAAAAGTCCTTGTAACCGGATCAGTGAGCAAATTCTTGATAAATGGAGAAAAGACTGGGGCTGTGCAAGATTTTGTTTTACTTGGTTCTACAATCAACACCCACGGAAGCAGTCGTCAAGAAATCAAAAGATGCATTGCTTTGGGAAAAGCTGTTGCAAGAGAGCTTTTCGAAGTGTTGACAACTAAAGATGTCACATTGAAAACGAAGGTGCACCTAACTCATGCCATGGTATTTTCAGTCATGTCATATGGTTGTGAAAGCTGGACATTGAATAAGGGAGACAGGAGAAGGATTGATGCTTTTGAATTATGGTGCTGGAGATGAATATTGAATATTCCATGGACTGCCAAAAGAACCAACAGATCTGTCCTAGAAGAAGTGCAACCAGAATGCTCCTTGGAAGCAAGGATGGCTAGACAGTGACTTATGTATTTTGGACGTGTTGTCAAGAGGGACCAGTCCCTGGAGAAGGACATCATGTTTGGGAGAGCAGCAGGGCAATGAAAAAAAGGAAGACCTTCTAACTAGATAAATTGACACAGTGACTGCAACAATGGGTTTAACCATAAAAAAGGTCAAGTGCATGGTGTGGTGTCCGGTAGTGTTTTGTTCTATTGTACACAGGGTCTCTATGAATCCGATCTGACTTGATGGCACTTAACAACAACAAAGACAGTAAAAAGATCAGTGGTTGTCAGTGGTTAGATTTCAGGGAGGGATGAACAGTTGGATCACAAAGGATTGTCAGGGCCGTGAAACTACTATGTATGATATAATAATGGTGTATCCCTGCCATTATGTTTGTTTAAACCAATAAAAAATCCGGCACCATTGTGAAAATTGATTAATATGAACTCTGGATTTTGGATGATAATGACATATTAGAGTATGACACAATGACAGCTGTGACAATTGTACCTCTCTGTAGGGGATGTTGATAATAGGGAAAGATGTGTATGTGTTTTGGCCAGGGGTGTCTGTAATTTCTGCATACTTTTCTTGTGGATCTAAAATTTCTCTAAAACACAAAATCTATTTTAAAAAATAACATAAAAGAGGAAGCTGATGTCATATTGACATGTTGTTGTTGTTGTCAGGTGCCACTGAATCTGTGACCAACTCATAGAGACCCTATGTACAACAGGGGAAACAGTATTGTTAGTACTTCTCTGCTATTTATAGGGTTTTCAATGGCTGATTGTTTTTTGGGAATGGGTTGCCAGGTCCTTCTCCCAAGCCTACAGCACCTGATGTTCCCAAGTTGTTTCTCATCCAAGCACTAACCAGGTTCAACCCCGCTTAGCTTCTGAGATCTGACGGGATCGGATGCCACAGTGGTATGGCTGCAGGCAACATATTGGCTTATGAATAGAAACATAGATCAAGAGGAAAGAATGGAGATCCTAGGAATGGTTTTGCATGTGGGAAATATTAATCTATGATGGGTTTTCCATGCCAGATAATGAGGAAAAGACCAGATGCTTTAATGAACAGCGCTGGTACAACTTGTTATCTAAATGAAAAAGAAAGTTAAATTGGATTTCAATTGTGTATCGTATAAATAATCAATTCTAGGTAGATAAAAAAGCCTCGTTTTATGTTTATATACTACTAATTCACAAAACCAAATAAATGAATTTCAAATGTATTATGCTAAGCGAAAGATGCCTGATTCAAAAGACTGAATAACGTGGGATTCCACTTACGTGATATTCTTGCAATGACTAAACTGTACAGTTCAAAAAGAGATCAGTGGTTGGCAGGGACAGAGGGTGAGGGGTTGAGCCGACTAAAAAGATGTGGTAAGAAATTTTGGAGGGTGGTCAAACTTTTCTACACCTTGATTGTGGTCATTGTTGGATAATTGTGTGAGTGCGTCAAAATCTATAGAACAACAACAACAACAAAAAAACAAAACAAAAAACCAACAACAACAACAAAAACAACAACAACAACAACAACAGAAAAACCACCCAAAATTTACTGACCATGAGTTGTACTTCAACTAATTCCCAAAGGGGACTTGCTATTTAAAAACTACTCTAACCATTATCAATCTCTTACCATGTTGTTAGCACTGTCGTTAGTGCTCGTACATGATTATTTTTATTTAATTTTTCATAATTGTCTTATGAAAGTGCTATCAGTAAGATCATGGACTAGGAGCCTTCCTTTTTCACCCCACCTCCACAGAATCACCAATTCTAATATCACCCACTGAGGAGAGTAGCTTTGTGGCAGCCCAGGAGACCAGATGGGAGGTCCTCCTACCCTTGTCTTATAGGAAATGCAAGGAAGCTCCTCAAGTTGAAATGTAAGGACACTAATTAGTATCAGGAAAACAGATAAAAGTATAAAAGCTCATTTTAGAGATACGTATATAGTGAAAATTCAGAATACTCTTTGGCTGTAATGGAGGTATGTAAATCTTTTACTCCAGTATAAAAGTTAAAGATAAAAAAATTTAAGTAATTGTAGCTACAATCATTTTTAAGGGGATATATAATTTTATAAGGTATAAACTGTGTCATCAATAACATAAAATGTGTGTGGGAGGAGAGAATTAAAAGGATAGAGTTTTTGTGTATAATTGAAGTTAAATTGTTAGCAACTTAAAATAGACTGTTAAAACTATAATATGCTTTTTAAAACACTCATGGTAATTGCAAAATAAAAAACCTCTAGCAGATTCAGAAAAGAGAGAAAGGAATCAAAGGATACTTTTACAAAATATTATCAAGTCACAAAGACAGACAGCAAAACAGGAATAAAGGAATGATACAACACTTAGAAAACAATCAATAACATAGCAATAGTAAGTCCTTACTAATCAAAAATTATTTTAAATATAAATGAGTTAAATTCTTCCATAAAAAGACACAGGATAGCTGAATGGATTAAAAAAAAAAACCCAAGATCCAATATTATGCTGTCTATAAGACACTCAGTTTAGATTAAAAACACATATATGTTTAAAGTGAAGTGATGAAAAAAGATATTCTATGTAAATGGTAACCAAAAGAGAGAAAGATGGTTATGTTTATGCTGGACAAAATAGACTTTCTCTGGAGACTCATCCAGAGAACATTGCATATATTAATGGCTCATTTCTTTTTAATTGATGAGTCATAATGTATCAGTCTGATTAATGATTGACTTACTGCAGAATATCTAGTTTTTTTCTAGTTTGGAGCTATTAGAAATAAAGCAGATATACAATTTTTCTGTATGGGTTTTTATGTGGGCATTTCAGTTTCTAGGAGTATAATTCTTGCCTAGACCTAGATACCAAAAACGTTTCTCCTTCTTTTTTCTTAAATAAAAACTTTGTAGTTTATGTCTTTAGTGTAAGTACACGATCTGTTGTAAGTTAATTTTTGTATGTGGCACAAAATTTGAGTGAAGGCTCAATATTTTGTTTATGGTTGTTCAATTGATCTTGTACCATTTGTTGAAAACATTATTTTTTCTCCATTGAATTGCTTTTGAGTTTTCTGGGAGTTTTCATGGCTATGTATTGAATTTTGTCAAATGATTTTCCACACCAATTTAATTTTTTTATTTAGCACATTAACATGATGAATTACATTGACTTTCAAGTATTAAATAAGTCTTTCATTCTTGTAATAAATCCCTTTAGTAATGATATATAGTTCTTTTTATATATGGCTGAATTCTATTTATTATTACATTGTTAAGGAATTTTGCATTATGTTCACAGAGGAATATTATACTGCTATTTTTGGGTAACACAAGCTTTATAATGAATTGGGAGATATTCAATCCTCTTTCTGGAAGAGATTGTGTAGGATTGTTGAAAATCCTTCTTTTGATTGAATTACTCAGTGAAACCAGCAGGTCCTGGATATTTCTTTTCTGGCAGTTTTAAAATTATGAACTCAAATTTCTGAATTGTTATGGGGCTACTTAAATTATTTATTGGAGTAAATTGTGGTAGTTTGTACTTTCTAAGAAATTCGTCTTTTTAGCTGGGTGTGGTGGCGCACGCCTGTAATCCTAGCGGCTCGGGAGGCGGAGGCGGGAGAATCGCAAGTTCGAGACCACAGGCAGTCTGTGTAATTTAGCTAGACCCTGTCTCAAAAAGTAAAAAAATGGGCTAGGGTACAGCTCAATGGTCCAGCACTTGCAAAGCATCCAAGCGCAAGGCCCTGGGTTCAACCCCGAGTACCGCAAAAAAAAAAAAAAAAAAAAAGAAATTAGTCGTTTTCATCTAAGTTCTCAAATTGACATGCATAGAGCTGCTTACCTTTTGATATTGGCAGAACCTGTAATAATATCCCATTACATTTTTGATATTTAAAATTTATGTCTTCATTCTTTTTTTTCTTTCTCAGACTTGCTGTTTCTTAATTTTATTGATCTTTTCAAAGAATCAGTAAATGATATTCTCTTTTCAATTTCAATGATTTCTGTTCTTATTTTTCTCTTTCTTTCCTTCCGAGTTGGGTTTGTTTTGCTCTTATTTTATTAGTTATTGAAGTGAGAACTTAGGTTATTTATATGAGTATTTTCCTTTTTAAAAATGTAAACATTTAGTATGAAAAATTTCTGTTACAGCACTGTTAGCTACATCCCATTATTTTTCATATATTTTCATTCAGTTCATTCAGTTGTTTTATTTCTGTTCAGATTCCCTTTTTACCTATTGATTATCTAGAAATGTGTTGTCTAAAGCCAAGCAAGGTGGTACACGCCTGTAATCTCAGCAATTGGGATGATGAGGTGGGAGGATCAAGAATTCAAAGCCAGCCTGGGTTACATAGGGAGACCCTGTCTTAGGAAAGAAAACAAAAAGAAATGTGCTGGTTATTTTCAAAGTATTTCTTTCTATATTTCTGTTATTGATTTGTTTTATTTCATTTTGGTCAGAGGCTACATGTGTGAATTAGGTTCTGCTAAATCTGTGTGCATTTAATGGTGTAAAATAAGGTTCATGATATACATTCTAAGCATGCTTGATGAGAGCTTCTGCTGTTGAGTAGAATTTTCTATAAATGTCATTTAGAGCCTGTTGGTTGATAGTGTTTGTGAGTTCTTTTATATGCTTGCTGATTTTTTGTCTAGATGTTTTATTAATTGTTGAGAGAAAGATATTGAAATATCAAAATATAACTAGATCTCTCTATTTCTTCTTTCAGTTCTATCAGGGTTTGTTTTGCGTATTTTCCAGCTCGTTGTGTGGTGCATACACATTTAGAACTACAATGTCTTTTGTGGACATTTTTTAATAGAGTAATTTCCATGCTGTCAAATCTACTTTATTTGATATTGATATAGCATTCTTGTTTTCTTTTCAATAATATTTGCATGAAATATGTTTTTCCATCATTTATTTTCAATCAACATGTATCACTGCATTTGATATTAGTCTCTTATGGACAGTATACAGTTTAGTCATATTTTTAAAATTTACTCTGCTGATCTCTGTCTTTTAACTGATGTATTTAGACCATTGACACTTAATGTAATTATTAATATGTGAGGGCATAAATCTGCTACTTTATTTTTGTTTTCTGTTTCTCTCTTTTTGCTACTATTTCTTTTTTTTCCTCTTGCCCTTCTGCAGCACCTATTTCTCTAACAGGAGTACAGCATGATATGATAGAAGGGAGATTTGGGAGCAAGACTAAGCAATACCCACCATTCTTCAGCTGTATGATCTCGGCTCTGAGACTCAGCTTTCTCATCTGGAAAGCTGTCATTGCTTTGAGGAATGTTTTGCTAACTTGTTTGAGGGCTAAAAAAGATGACGCATACACATCATTAGCCTTTCGTGTGGCTATTGACAGCTAATATGACTGAGAAAGTGAAATTTTTCATTTACTACATTTTGAGTCATTTTAATTTAAATAGCCACACATGGATTGAGACTACTCTATTGGACAGATTTCCATTGCTATAAAATGAAGATCACAAAAACCTTGATGCAAAGTTAAAAAACAATGGGTGGAAATCTGCTTTGAAAGCATCGTGGTATACAACCTAAGGCGATGTTTGCATTCAATCCAACAGCTCAAGGATATTTGGAGCACAGGCCATGAATACCCACTCCCCAACTGAGAACTGCAGTTTTAGTTATAGGCATGGAAACAAAAACAAACACTAATAAGAAATGGGGGCTGGGATTTAGCTCAGTTGGTAGAGCGCTGCTCTGCAGTCTCTGAGGTCCCGAGTTCAATTCCCAGCATCACAAAAATGGGAGAAGGATGTGGCAACCCACTCCCAAGGCAATCCCGAAGCAGGCAGCCATTGAAAAACCCCATGGGGGGGGGGCTGGGATTTAGCCCAGTTGGTAGAGCACCGCTCTATAGTCCCTGAGGTCCCGAGTTCAATTCCCAGCACCGCAAACATGGGAGAAGGACGTGGCAATCTACTCCTGTGGCAATCCCGAAACAATCAGCCATTGAAAATCCTATGAGGGTCCGACTATGAGTCGGACACAACTTGATGGCACCTAACAACAACAAAAATAAGAAATGAGAGAAAGGAGGGAGAGTGCTGTCAGGAGACGAACCATGTGGCCAGCCTTTCTCCAAAGAGTGCATCTCTCTGTGATGCACACTTAGTGTCCACCCAACGCAGCGCCCACCTTCCACACTCTGTCATCTGCTGAGTCCAAACCTACACAGTGGCTTTGTTGTTGTTAGGTGCCATTGAGTCGGATCAGACTCATAGCGACCCTCTCTCTGTACAACAGATGAAACCCTCCCTGACACTCTACCACGGCTGGCACTATTGTCAGTGCTTCTTTGCTATTCACAGGGTTTTCCATGGCTGATTGTTTTGGGAGTGGGCTGCCAGGTCCTTCTCCTAAACCTACAGCACCTGGTATACCCAGGTGGTCTCCCATCCAAGGACTAACCAAGTCCTAACTGCTTAGCTTTTGAGACCTGATGAGATGGGACACCAGGGTAGTATGGCTGCAGGCACACAGTGGCTTAGGCGCTGGGATCTGGGCACCAGCAGTAAGTTCCATTCCACTCAGAGCATCACCTCCCGGAATTTGTTACTGAGATGGATTACCAAAGAGAATGTGTCAGTAAGAAAAGCCGGCCCTGGGGGAGCCCGATGCCTGGCTCCTCTCAGCCAGGGGAAGTGGAAGAGGTTCATAGTCAGTAGCTCATTATTCTCCCACAAAAGGTAGGAATTCAATGAAGAAAAAGAACCTGTCTCCATCCTGCACATGGGAAGGAATGGACTGGCTCCAGCAGTGCTAGGAGAGGTGTGAGGCTGCCGGACGTATATGTGCCACCAACTATGCATGTGGCACCAGAGACCTCACCTCCCTTCTTCCTTTTCAGTTAGAAGACCAAGATGAGATGGCCTACGAATCCCACCTTGGCTGTCATCCCATTATTCATACCAACATTGATATGCTTTTGTAGCTTCTAGAGATCAGTGCCTCTGGATGCGTGTTATAAACTTGGAAAGATGAGGAACCAGAGGTGTAATAAGACTGGGGCTTAGTCAAAGCCCCCAAATAAAAGAAGATGGTGGCAGAATTAGAACCAAAAATGTCATGCCCTTCTCCCTACCACATTGCTTTCAGGTCATTTAGAAGAAAGTGTTGCCCGGAGCTAGAAAACACTGTCCAATGAACACAAGTGCTTCGGTCCCCTTCTCTGTCCCTCTTTGCTCAAACTCTGACGCCTGTCACCCTAGCCTTGGTTTGTATGTGAGAGGAAATAGAGAAACAGAACAAAAGAGGTGGTTGTTGTTGTTAGGTGCCATCGAGTCGCTATCCGACTCATAGCCAACCCTACGTACAACAGGCGAAACACTCACTGTCAGTGCTTCTCTGCTGTTCATAGGGTTTTCAATGGCTGATTGTTTTTTGGGAGTGGGTTGCCGGGTCCTTCTCTCAAGCCTACAGCACCTGGTGTTCCCAGGAGGTCTCCCATCCAAGTACTAACCAGGCCCGACCCTGCTTAGCTTTCCATATCTGACGGGATCTGATGCCACAGAGCTATGACTACAGGCACAGAAGAGATAGGGAGCAAGAAAAGGAAAAGGTAGAAAGGATGCTTAATGGTTTCCATCTGCTCAAAAAGAAAGGCACTAGTCGGGTGCGGTGACATACACCTGTAATCCCAGCAGCTTGGGAGGTGAAGGCAGGAGGATCGCAAGTTCGAGACCAGAGATAGTCTGCGTAACTTAGCGAGACCCTGTCCCAAAAAAAGTTAAAAAAAAAAAAAAGGGCTGGGGGCACAGCTCAGTAGTCCAGCACTTGCAAAGCATGCAAGTACGAGGCCCTGGGTTCAACCCCCAGTACCACACACACACACACACACACAAAGGCACTTAGAGTCTCAGAAGTGGCAGCGTCTAAGCAATGACAGAGAGGGGGAGTGGGGTGTTCCAGGCAACACAGGTGTATTTAAGAGCTAAAAATAATAATAGATGGCAGAGCCTGGGGATCAAAGCCAATTAGAGCTCCAATCCTCTTGCCTCCTAGCTGGAGAAGCTGAGCCAAAGCAGCCACTCTGTTGATTTTCTCATCTAGGAAAAGGAGGTCACGAGGCCATCATCATCGGGCTACGGTGAGTACTAAGTGAGACAAGGTATGTGGCACAGATGTCCAGGGTGAGAATTTAATAGAAGAGAAATGTTATTAGCTCAGAATGTTGTTTGTTGTTAGGTGCCATCGAGTCGAGTCCAACTCATAGCGACCCTCATAGGGTTTTCAATGGCTGACTATTTCGGGATTGCCTTGGGAGTGGGTTGCCAAATCTTCCTCCCATTTTGCAGTGCTGGGACTCGAACTCGGGACCTCAGAGACTGCAGAGCGGTGCTCTACCAACTGAGCTAAATCCCAGCCCAAAGCTCAGAATAGAACCCAGATATTCCATTCCAATCAAGCGGTCCTCATATTAATAACGTACCGTCTCTCCCATTGCCGCCCGTTTCCCCATAATGCCAGACTCTCCCTTAAGCTCTCTAATTAGCTAAATAAAGAGTGCAGACAGGGCCTATGTGAAAAAATGATTTCAGAGCCAAGTGAAATCTCCAGGGAAGTGAGGAAAACCACATGGCCAATTACCACAGCATCATTTCATTTCCCCGGAGTGACTAATACCCAGAGCCAGTCACTTAAACACTAATTGCAAGAGAACAGGTAGAAGTCATGTTGAATGAGCCCATCTTTATTCCTGGAAGAAAAGACAGCAAGGATTTCTGACCCGTGAACACGCTGGCTTCTTAATCACCCACAGAAAGAGGGGGCGGCTCCCATTCCGATTGCACACTGCCTCTCAATTGCATCGAGAGTTGTTCTTAAGAACCAGCCTACAGATCTATAGCACGGAACAGAATTACCGTTGGGATGATGTGCCGGTTCCATTCTGAGAGCATTTGATTTTTCTGAATTCAGGAACTGCATAGAACAACGATGCCCGCGTATTTCAGGGAAATCACATTTCCTACCCTAGCTTGGTAGAACCTTTAAGGCCTCAGTCCCTATGTCTGTATTGGGAGAAGCCCCATCTTCATGGGATTTTTAGGGGGTCTTCTTCCCTGAGGGATGCTGTGATTTATCAGTCCTCATTCCCTAGTTTATGTCCTTCCTCCTTTCTTTTTTTTTTTTTTTTGGTAGCACTGGGGGTTGAACCCAGAGCCTCGCGCCTGCATGCTCTTCAAGTGCTGGACCACTGAGCTGCTCCCCCAGCCCATTTTTTTACTTTTTGAAACAGGGTCTTGCTAAATTACGCAGACTGCCTCTGGTCTCGAACTTGTGATCCTCCTGCCTCCACCTCTGGAGCTGCTGGGATTACAGGCGTCTGCCACTGCGCCCAGCACATCCTTCCTCCTTTCTAATGGTAACTCTTCCCCCTTTCCTCTCTTCTCTACTTCCTGCCTGTTACAGCTACAGTCTGAAGTGACTTCCAAAGGCCATATGTTAAAGGCTTGGTCACCAGCCTAATGGCACAATTGAGAAAGTTTAGCGGGTGGGGCAAGCAGGTCATTGGAGGTGTGGGATATGAAGGGGATATGGGGACCCTGTCCCCTTCTTCTCCCTCTCTCTGCTTCCTGGTGGCCATGAGCTGAGTAGCTTCCCCATCCCGTGCTCCTGCCATGAGGCACTGCCCTGCCACAGGCCCAAAGGCAGAAGGCCAAGCAACCAATGGCCTGAGGTCTCTGAAATCATAGCCAGAATTACGTTTTTTCCTCCCATTTGTCTGCCTCGGGCATTTTGTCACAGCAACAGAAAGCTGGCGAGCACTGCCTGTGACCATTCTTCCATCCGACACCGAAGGGAGAAAGTGTGGTTGTTTGATAGCATGAGGGGTGCAGGTAGGGAGGAAGATGGATTCCCTTCATTTCCTAATTCTGTCTTTGTTTCCTACAAAGTGAGCGTGAGCACGCTTGCCTGGCCGTTCTTGGGCCATATTTACCTGCCAACCTTTTCTGACAAAATTTCACAATCCCACTTCCTCACACCTTTGTGCTTTCCCTAAGTCCCAGGTCAAGGGTCAATCTTCCCTTGCAAAGTCATTCTTAGCTCTGTCAGCCCTTAGGGACTCCCCTGCCTTCTTTATAGTAGCCCCAAGTTTAGCTCCTAAGTATACAAGTTGCATCTCTCACGCATGTTCATTTAGATGCCCTGTTCTGATGCAATGATCCTTAAAAGACCAGGTCTTCCCTCTCTCTAGTATTCAGCATGGGTATTTTAGTGCAAGGCTGGGTAAGGCTGGTTGCTTGTTTGACACCTGCTTAAACAGAAAATACATTTTCTGTACTGCTCACTGGTATTTGCATGAGGGCAAATATTGACAGCTAACGTGACTGAGAAAATGAACTTTTTCATTTACTAAATTTTGAGTCATTCTAATTTAAACAGCCACACATGGCTTGAGACTACTCTATTGGATGGATTGACATTGCTATAAAATGAAGATCACAAAAACCTTGATGCAAAGTTAAGAAACAAGGTGTGGAAATCTGCTTTGAAAGCATTGTGGTATGCAATCTAAGGCGATGTTTGCATTCGATCTAACAACTCAAGGATACAGGCCATGAATACCCCCTCCCCAACTGAGAATGGCAGTTTTAGTTATAGGCATGGAAACAAAAACAAACACTAATAAGAAATGGGGGCTGGGATTTAGCTCAGTTGGTAGAGCGCTGCTCTGCACTCTCTGAGGTCCCGAGTTCAATTCCCAGCACCTCAAAAATGGGAGAAGGATGTGGCAACCCACTCCCAAGGCAATCCCAAAACAGTCAGCCATTGAAAACCCCATAAGGGGGAGCTGCGGTTCTTGAATTCCTCTGGTCCAGGTACTGAGCAGGGCACCGGCCGCCCCAGAAGCACATTCTGCCCGGACAGCGATTCTCCCACCTCCTGAGAGAGGCCCCTGCAGCCCACTGGCCTCTGTCTCCTTGTGGAGATAAAGACCGTGAGTTGTGCTCCAGCTGAGCGCGCACCTTCTGCCTGTCAAGCAGACAGCTCCTTCCTCAGCATCCGCAACCCTGCCTCTCATTTTTTCTAAGAAAATTAACACAAGGAATAACACAAGGAATTACACAAGGAATGTTAGAGCAATGGATGAAGGCCCCCTGCATAAGGTCTCGGATCTATTTCCAACTGGAGTTGGATGTTTCTGGCAGCTCTCCATGCATATCAGGACCTGGGGTCCTGTTACCTGGGGCTCTGTCGCCCCCAATGGCCTTGGACTGACTTGCATCCAGGGTCACATGTCACTTCCCTGGCTCCAGCTACTTTTGCCCTCCCGGGCCCCTTCTCCATGCAGAATACTAAAAATGATATTTTACAACTCTGTTGGCATAAAGATGACTCTATTGTTCGTCCTTACATTTTCTTTGACCTAACAGGTAACTTTCATTCTGATTTTAAAGAAATAAAGGCATTTCCTAGCCAGACATGGTGGCGCACGCCTGTAATCCCAGCGGCTCTGGAGGTGGAGGCAGGAGGATCGCAGGTTCGAGGCCAGAGGCAGTCTACGTAACTTAGTGAGACCCTGTCTCAAAAAGTAAAAAAAATGGGCTGGGGATGCAGCTCAGTGGTTCAGCACTTGCAGAGCATGCAAGCACAAGGTCCTGGGTTCAACCCCCAGTACCACAAAAAAAAAAAAAAGAAAAAAAAAAGGCATTTCCGAGGGGCCGTAACAGTGTCCTGGTCTGCAGGCTTGTGCTCATCTAGTCTAAGCTGATCTCTTCTCGTCTGACCTAGCCCACGCCCTTGGTGCCAGCTCCTGCTACCTTATAGGTTGGTGGGTGCATGTTGGATGCCTCTGATAGAGAGTAAGGTTTGGACCTTTTGCTAGCTCTCTTGCACACTACATGGTGTCTTGTCTAGAGCTAAGAAACTGTTCATGCTGATGACAAAGCTGTGCACCATGGGGCAAGTTCATAACTCACTAAGCCTCGGGTTCCTCATCTGTCAAAGTGGAGTGCAAGAACGGAACAACGTTGAAATAGTAACCCAAATAATTTTTTCCCTCTCTTTTGTTTGCCTTGGGTATTTTGTCACAGTACAGAAAGCTGACGAACACGCTGCCTTTGACCATTCTGCAATCCAATACCAAAGAGAGAAGGTTTGGCTGTTATACGAAATGAGGGGTGCATGTAAGGGAGGAAGATGCATTTCCTTCATTTGCTAATTCTGTCTTTCTTTCTTTCCTTCAAGGTGACCATGAGCAGCTCCCTTGCGGTGCTGCATGAAGATGAAATTAGCTGATTCATGCATCGTGCTTAAAATGGCATATGGCCGTGGTAAGCACTGAATAAATGTTAACCTCTTTGTTATGATGATTTAATATGGCAATGACTCATATTTACGGAATACTTAGGTTTTCTACGAGCTGTCACGGGATGACATCAGGCTACAATTTTCATGTCTCATTGAAGCCAAAACTTTCTGTGGAAAATGTTGAGGTCTAACAGAAATGTTTGGGAATAAGACAGAGGTGCATAAGCCCCAGTTCTGTCACTCACCAGCTGGGTGATGTATTTAATCTGAGTGTCCGAGTGCATTCACACTGCTATAACAGAATAACACGGACTAGGTGGCTTCTACGCAAAAAATTACTTCTTACAGTTCTGGAGGCTGGGAAGTCCAAGATGAAGGGGCTGGCAGATGTCTAATAACAGTTCATTTCCTGGTTCGTAGATAAGACGTTCTAGCTATGCTCCTGCCAGGTGCGGAGGGAGATAGCTCTGTGGGAAGCCTCACAAGGGCACTGGCCCTAACCATCAGGGCTCTTTCCTCATGACAGAATCACTTTCCAAAGACCTCACCCTCTAAAACCATCACATCAGTATGAATGGCAGGGGGAGGGGGAGGCAAACATTCAGACCGGAGTGCTAAGACTCTGTCTTCTCATCTGTAACACTAAATAATAATTGTCCTTACTTCACCAGGATTGAAAACCTGTCCTGGCTGTCCCTGTCACTAGGCTGTCTCTTTTTTGTCGTTGTGGACAAATATTAGAATTTAAACAAATATCTCCCACTCATCCATGGTACCTAAAGCCCTGAGTCCTCAGTAGAGAGTAGATTCGGTGCTGAGCTCAAGAATGTAGCCGGGCGAGGTGGTGCACACCTGTAATCCCAGCGGGCTCGGGAGGCGGAGGCAGGAGGATCGCAAGTTCGAGAGCAGAGGCAGTCAGTGTAATTTGGAGAGACCCTGTCTCAAAAAAGTGAAAAAATGGACTGGGGGTGCAGCTCAGTGGTCCAGCACTTGCAGAGCATGGAAGTGCGAGGCCTTGGGTCCAACCTCCAGTACTGCCAAAAAAAAATAAAATAAAATAAAATAAAAAAAGAAAAGAAAAAGAAAAAGAAAGCAAAGAAAAGAAACGAAAAGAAGTCAACAGAAGGGACAACCAGACAATTTGGCAGAGGGACAGAGCATAGTTGGATCTTCTGATTAGTTGCAGTTGCAAAAAGAATTTGCAGATACTGGGCTGGGGGTTGAGTTTAGTGGCAGAGCACTTGTCTACTGTGCACAATGCCCTGGGTTTTATCTCCAGTACCATGTGCGCATGCGCGCGCGCGCACACACACGAGTTTGCAGAGATGATGATTTGACGAATTGACCAAAAAATAAGCCGTTCTGTGCACAGTCATCCCAGCTGCCAACACTCAGATTATTTTCCTTCCCTGAGATGATGCCAGGAAAAGAAGCCTCCAGGTTCCACCACAGTGCCAGCGATCCCCTCCGGCCTTTGTCGGGGCACCTTCGGGGTTTGAAGATTGCTCCTGCAGCCTGTAAGAGCGCCCGGGTCGCTGCAGGAGCCTCCTGGAGCGGGCTGAGTTCGGCGGGGATCTCTCATCCACCTTTTTATCTACTGATTTACAGGAGGTAAAACGGTTTGGCGAAGTCACAGGATATAGGGCTGTATAAGAGTCTTTGGTGGGCTGGGATTTAGCTCAGTTGGTAGAGTGCTGCTCTGCAGTCCCTGAGATCCTGCGTTCAATTCCCAGCACCACAAAAACGGGAGAAGGATGTGGCAACCCACTCCCAAGGCAATCTCAAAACAGCCATTGAAAACCCCATGGTGGTCGGGGGTGGGGGGTGGGGGCGGCTAGGATTTAGCTCAGTTGGTAGAGCACTGCTCTACAGTCCCTGAGATCCTGAGTTCGATTCCCAGCACTGCAAACATGGGAGAAGGACATGGCAATCCACTCCCGAGGCAATCCCAAAACAATCAGCCACTGAAAACCCTATGAGGGTCGCTATGAGTTGGACATGACTCGATGGCACCTAACAACAACAAGAGTCTTTGTTCACAGTGGTGCACTGTTACTTCTGTATTTCAGGAGGCAGGTCTTTCACAGTTAAGGAAATATGCTCGGAAGATGAGATGGGGGGTGAGGGGGGGTGGGGGCTCAGGAGGCTGGGCCTCTGGTGCTATAACCTAATTGTGTCTCCCTGGCAGCCAAGACGGGAGCCCCTGCTGACCTGTCCAGCTCTCACATGGACGTTAAGAAGATTAAGATCATAGCATGCCTGACGCAGCTAATAAGAAAGATTTAAAACAATTGGCAGAAATAGATTGAGTTATGAAATGCTTATTATGGGTAATGACTCTGGGCCACCGAAACAGCCTATAGGGTCGGCTTCATTTCACATGTCCACAAGAGAGGAGATGCCAACGACACCAGGGTGGGGGGATCAGAGGCCACAAGGCAGTGCTGGCAGCGAGCCCTTCCGGACCTGCCCCGGACAGCACCCTGTCGCTGAGGATCACCCGTTTGGAAAGGTGGCACTCAGCCTCGGACCCTGGGGGAGGGGCCTCTGTGCCCAAATGGAGTTTCCTAAATTTAAGAATCATCAGCCCAGTTTTTCCCTCTCCAGCCTGGGAAGCCCAGCCACATGCCAGTTCTCTTCGTGTTTCTTTTCCCCCAGGGCCGAGAAGAGCATAGTTTCGCTGTCAGGGAACAGAAGGCCGCTGAGCCCCGCTGCAGGATGCTCCCTACCCAGCCTCCCTCGCTCTTCCTTCCCTGCCCTCTGGGGCCATCCGCTGGCTCACCCCTCTCACACCTCTTGCTCAGTGTCCGCTGCTGCAGGGGAAGGTGCCCCGCTGGTTTCCACGCCACACCTCCCATCCCTTTAGAGGAAAAAGCCAGGGAGAGCCTGGAGACTCTCTGCCCTCCCATCAACCTTCTCTTCCCCTCCCAACTCCCCGGTCTCTCCACAGAGGGCCAGTGAGACCCGATGCAGCCATGAAGTCCCCTGCCTGGGCTGCCCTTTGACCTGCAGGTGGGCTCTGCCGGTGGGAGGCTCAGAGTGGGAATAAGCAGCAGGCTACTTTCCCACATCGGCTGGGATTTAGCTCAGTGGGTAGAGCGCTGCGCTGCAGTCTCCGAGGTCCCGAGTTCAATTCCCAGCACCGTAAAAATGGGAGAAGGGCCTGGCAATCCACTCCCAAGGCAATCCCGAAACAGTCAGCTATTGAAAACCCTATGAGGGTCGCTATGAGTCGGACTCGACTCGATGGCACCTAACAACAACAACAACAACAACTTTCCCACGTGGCTGGAGAAAGGGCGTGACAGTCTCCGGAGAAAGTGATCTGGCATCGTCTTTCAGAATTGAAAGCATGCAGCCCCTTCTATCCAGAGAGCTCCTTCTTAGGAGTCTATCACATAAAAGTAAAAGCACCTAGGCACAGAGAGACCTCTGTCAAGGATGTGTGCTGTCTGTGGAGGTGAAGGCTGGAAGCAGGCTGGGTGTGGTAACAGGTGCAGGGGTACATGCCTGTAATCCCAGCACTGGGGAGGCTGAGGCAGGGGAATTGAGGATTTGAGGCCACCCTAGGCTACACAGTGAAACCCTGCCTCAAAAGAAAAAGAAATCATTTATTAGAAATGAATAGCACGAGCCAGGCATGGTGGCACACGCCTGTAATCCCAGCGGCTCAGGAGGCGGCTGGAGGATCACAAGTTCGAGACCAGAAGCAGTCTGCGTCACTTAGCGAGACCCTGTCTCAAAAAGTAAAAAAAAAAAAAAGTGGGCTGGAGGCAGCAGCTCAGTGGTCCAGCACTTGTAGAGCATGCAAGCATGAGGCCCCGGGTTCAACCCCCAATACAAAAAAAAACCAAAAAAAACAAAAACCCAAAAAACAAAAAATAAAACCCCCAAAACCCAAACAACAACAACAACAACAACAACAACAACAACAAAAACGAACAGCACTTGGGAAATTGAGGCAGGAGGATCACAAGTTCGAGGCCAGCCTGGCTATATGGGGAGACCCTTGTTTTACAAAATAAGAAGGAAAGAAAGAAAGAGAAAGAGGGGGAGGGGGGGGTGAGGGAGAAAGAAAATGACATCAAGAGGATATTGTAGGTCAGGGAAGTGGACGGGCTGTGGCTCCTGGGAGACAGAGTCTGGGATGAAGCTGTGCCTGGAGGAGTTTTGTTGGAATCACTCCCAGTGCTGCGCCTGAGTGGGGGAATGAAGCAAGCAAGACCGAGAAGGAAGAGCTGGGCTGCGGTGCATCCAGGAGGGAGGGCTCAGCCCATGTTGGGGTGGGCATTGCTTTGGACAATGGTCTCAACTGAGGACATGAGGGGCCACTGGACCTCCTGCCCCTGGGAAGGAAGCAGCTCCCATAAGTAGAAGGAGGCCACCAGTAGGTGACACTCAGCTGTGAGCTGCCTGCCGTCAGCGAGGAGCATGTCCACATGAACGTCACTGTGTAAAATTCAGGGGTGTGTGTGTGACGACACAAAGAAAAAAAGCAGAAGAAAGCAGGGGCCTCGTTCATTCTCAAAGTGTACATTTTGCTCACAACACGGACCGTTCTGAAGCCTGACTGAACCCCATTCTAACAAGAGACAGACAAGGCTCCCAGCCTGGCGGTTCTGGGGGTCACCTGGGCCTGACCTGACCCTGTCACAGTGGAGGCAGGCTCTCGGCCGCCCATCTGAACAAATGTCAGTTCCCGAGAACTCTGCTGAGTTTTATTTTTGAATGAGTTGGAAATAGAACCAAGGGATAAATTTTGTCTCCCTTTGACTTGTCAGGAGCGGGTACCTTGAATATGGGCTCAAACTGGAACCAAGAATAAAATCGAAAAACCTCAGAAAAACATCTCGCTGTTTCTCCCAACCAAACGGATATACAGAAAGCTGTAAAATTAAGGTAATTGCTCTGTCTCAGCCCTAACCAAGCCGCCCAGTGGGGGACTCCAGCACTCCTCTTGAGACTAATTAAAATACTATAAAGATGTAGGCATCTGATCATTCGACACATAATCAGCTCCTAAATTCTACCTTCTCCTTGCACCATATTATGGAAGCAAGGCCAAAACAACGCATTCAACTTGTACACATATCTTAAGACCATCTCTCATGGTGTGAGACTCTGTCAGCAAAAGTTGGTGCAGCAAGGATGAGAAAGAGGCTCGTGCACGGTTCACAGTGACATGTTTCTGTGATATGGTAAGAACAGTCCAGCCGTCTGGAATATTCCAGCTGGGTATTTCCATCTAGTTAGTGTTGTTGTGGAAATAATAAACAATGCACTCAGCCAAGAAAAAGGAGTTATATGTATTGGAAAGGAGAAGCAATGCTAATAGATAAAGATAATTTTTGTACACTTAGCTAATCCAGAGAGATTGGTTGTAAACAATTATTGTACTAAAATAAGAAAGCAGGAAGGTATCTGAGAAAATATTAAGTGTATCACAATCTGTCACTTTCTTAAATACTAGTGTTAATTAGAATTTGAATGTAATGGAGGGTAAGATTCCATTTGGGGTAGCAATTAAAATATAAAATACTTAATACATTTAACAAATACATATAGCATGGACAATAGACAAAGCTACCACAATTGACTGACTGAAAGGAAGTGATACCTTATTGGATTGTTGTTGTTAGGTGCCATCGAGTCGGTATCCGACTCATAGCAAGCCTCATAGGGTTTTCAATGGCTGATTGTTTCAGGATTGCCTTGGGAGTGGATTGCCAGGTCCTTCTCCCATTTTTGCGGTGCTGGGAATTGAACTCAGGACCTCAGAGACTGCAGCGCAGCGCTCTACCAACTGAGCTAAATCCCAGCCCACATTATTGGATAGTACGTTTATATTGTGAAGATATCAATTTCATCCACTTTAATATATAAATTAACAGGATTCTCAACAAGATTGTTTAAAAAATAGACAAAATAGTTGTTAATTTCATCTGGAGGAATAAATATGGATAAAAGTCAAAATGAGATGGAGGGAATGAAAAATGGCTGATTAGATATTAAAATGTACTTTGTTATTATTGTTAGGTGCCCTCAAGTTGGATCTGGATGACTCATGTAGACCCTTTGCACAACAGAACGAAATACTACTCGATGCTGTGCCATGCACATGATCTTTTCATGTTTGAGCGCATTGTTGCAGCCACTATGTTTCTTCTAAATTTGAGTTGTGCCACATAAGCAAAAGGAAGTTCCAGGAGCTTTCATCCATTCCCATCGTTAAGGTTGAGTTTACACTGAGGAGGCATCTCTTCTCCAGTCATTTCTTGAAAGACTTCCAGCCCGGGGTGCTCATTTTTCAGCACTGTATTGGACAGGGCTTCTCTGCTATTCATAGAGTCTTCAATGGCTAATTGTTTGTGGAGTGGACTACTGGGTCCTTTCTCCTAGCCTATCTTGTCTGGAAGCTCAGCTGAAGTTTGTCCACCATGAGTGGCCCTGCTGGTATCTAAGATATCGATAGCATAGCTTTTAGCATCACAGCAACACACAGGCCCCCACAGCACGACATGGGGGAAAATGCACTTTTGTGATTGGTACCAAAATGCAAACCAGACTTTCTGCTGATTACACAGCCACTTCTGGCATTTCTGAACACGGAACTCAGCACTCTCTTTTCTCAACCCCACATGAACTCTCACAGCTGAGACTTTCTCCACCCAGCTCCATTATTGCCATGGTCTTTGGGCACCATCTTGGGCAAAGCAATGTCGCCCTGCGCTTCGGCTGTGCCTTCCCTTTGATGAGCCTAAGTGAGTCTCCAAGGTCTGGATGTCAGTGCATATCTGGTGGCTGGGTCTCCAGGACATCAAACATCTGGCAGAGAAGTGGCCCATCCAGCTGGAACACCGGATGTTTTCCACTTCCTGCCAGCGTCCCGCTGGACAGGTAAAGCCTGTGGACGCCAATTCTGATTTTCACTCATCTCTTGGACTTTTGATGCCTCACATTCTAGACCTTCTCACAGCATCCGTGTCAAGGGGCAATGTTTTTAAATCCATCAGGCACGTATTTTAAATGCAAGAAAAATAAATGATAAAAAGTGACGTGGAAAAGAAAAAAGAAAAACTATTGCTAAGCAAAGCCAAGCTCCAATTTTTATTATTATAGTCAGCGGATAGAAAGTTGCTCCAATCTGCTGCCATAAATGTCTCCAAACACTTACTTTCTTTGGTGACACTTGCCGACGGCACGGTTATATAACTCCTCACAGAAGGACTGGCTTCCACTTCAGCGGGTGAGGCTTCGCACCCTGTGGTCTATGTAACAAGACCATCTTATATTTTTATTTGTTGTTGTTGTTGTTAGGTGCCGTCAAGTCGGTATCCGACTCATAGCAACCCTCTGTACAACAGGGGAAACACTATTGTCAGTGCTTCTCCGCTGTTCATAGGGTTTTCAATGGCAGATTGATTTTTGGGAGGGGGTTGCCAGATCCTTCTCCCAAGCCTAGAGTACCTGGTGTTCCCAGGCGGTCTCCCATCCAGGTACTAACCAGGCCCGACCCTGCTTAGCTTCCGAGATCTGACAGGATCGGATGCCACAGGGCTACGGTTGCAGGCATTATATTTTTATAGCACTTCATTTTTATCATACTCAAATCACTTCTCCTTCATGACTCTCCAACAATCCTACTCTGAGGACAAGTCCATTTTTCAGGTAAGGAATGCAGGGCCTTGCTGAGCCATTCCATGAGACGTCCAAAGAGGGTAGGGACAAAGCCAGAGTGTACCCCGTAATGTTCTGATTCATGGTGCCAAGTTCTTTCCGCTCCTTTTTCCCTGGTAGTACTGGAGGTTGAACCGAGGGTCACACGCAAGCACTCCACCGCTGAGCCGCAGCCCTTGTTCCCCTCTTTTATTTTATTTGCAGACAGGATCTTACTAAGTTGCACAGACTGCCTCTGGCCTCAAACCTGCAATTCTCCTACTTCAGCCTCCCGAGTAGCTGGGATAACAGGTGTGTGCCATGGTGCTGGCTCTTTCCATTTTTTAATAGGGTCACCTATGTGACGATTGACTGGAACTTCTACGGCTCAGGGAGTTGAATTGTAAATGCTAAATTTCCAAAGTGCTCTCTGTCTTTTGTTAATCCCACATCCTTGAAGAGAAAACCCACCAGATTGTCTAGTGTGGTTGGGCTGATGATGTGGTTCTTATACTGCCTCACTATGCTAGAAAGAAATTTTTAGATGATCTCTCACTCTGAAAGCACAGATATTTCCCCCAAATGCTAGCAAATATCACAATGCAGCCAAGTCACTGAAGATTCCCCCTAAACTCTTCAAGGGAGATGTAGCTGGGTGTGGTGGTGCTGTTAGTAATCCCAACATTTGGGAGGCTAAGGCAGGAGGATGGAGAGGTCGAGGCCAGGTTTGGCTACATATTGAGATCCTGTGTCAAAAATTAAAAAAAGAAAAAGAAAAAGAAAAAGAAAAGACAAGGGGGGCTGGTTATAGCAAATTATTTAGGCTACATAATTTTAACCAAAGTGATTTTGTTGATCTGATGGTTCTTTCCAGAAACTGCTGGTCTCACGTGTAAGAGCAAATCAGCAGCCTCTTGTATGCCAAGTTTGCAAATACAAACCACACACAGGTTTCAGAAATTTCAAATACCCCCTCCACCCCTTGTTCAGAAGGGGACGTTCTTCCCTGTGTGCTGCACAAGGGGCCAGCAATAGGGTCTGGGTGGGTGGTCAGTAAGCGTGGGCCCTCAGGCCATGTGAGGCTGCGAGCAGTTAATTGTGGTTCCAAAGCCCTCAGAGAGCAGAGGGCAGCGCAGAGCAGCCCAGGAAGGCAGTGTAGAGCCGGGAAGAGCCCTCGGCTTCACAATCCAAGAGGCCTGGCTGGAGCGTGCCACTTCCTAACTGGGTAATGGTGCAGCGTCCTGCTGTGACTAGAGGAACTGTTACTGTTAAATGACAGATGCTACGTGACTGGCTCAGACACGTTGAGAAATAGTTGTCCATGTGTATAGAAAAAAAAAGAAAGCAGATAGAGTTCATCCCCCTGTACCAGGCATTGGCTTACACCTCTTCAGCCTCTTCTAAAAAGGATTTAAATTTATCTTTGCCCCATATGATTATATGGAATGAAAACAGCTTCAGATGGGGTGCATAATTTACATGAATCACGTTAAAGTCCCCAGTAGGGGATTCCCATGATAGTAGACAGCCTGGAGTCGGGCTGGTGTTTGCACAGTAATGTCGTAAAGTACAGCAAAATGAGCTTTGCTTTCTCAGAGTTTTGCAGGTGCCGTGTGGATGTCTACCCTGGTGAGCAAATGTGTTTGGAGACGGCTTGATGTGTGGCTCAGAATGGTCCTGACATCTATGCCTTTCATTCTCACTTCCACACGTTACTTGAGTCTCCACCAAAGCACCACAGAAGACAGAGACACAGAATTATCTTTCAGTTATTGTAAACAACGCAACACACAATCGGGACAATGGAGTTGCGTATATCTTTTCCTGGCTTGAGTTGCTCTCGTTGGCTGTCTGCACCGATCATAAGACTCCTGGATCTCCACGCTGTGCAAAGTTAAGCCAACTAATTGAGTACAAACCAGGACAGGCAGTTAATCATACAGATGTTTCATATGATGATTTTTGTTGTTGTTTTACAAGCACCAAAACTCTGCTTAGATACTTTCTTTGGTTTGTAAGACTGCATTTATGTACTTTGGATAATGGGTTGATTTTCCCCGTGTATATTCAGATATGTAATAACATGGGGCCCAGCTCCACGATTTGTCTGAATCTACTTCTGAAGCGGGGCTGGGATTTAGCTCAGTTGGTAGAGCCCTGCGCTGCAGTCTCTGAGGTCTCGAGTTCAATTCCCAGCACCGCAAAAATGGGAGAAGGGCCTGGCAGTCCACTCCCAAGGCAATCCAGAAACAGACAGCCATTGAAAACCCTATGAGGGTCGCTATGAGTCGGATACTGACTTGAAGACACCTAACAACAACAACTTCTGAAGCAGCCAACTTGAACCAGCTTAAAGGTCAAGTCCCCAAAGTCACCCTGTGAGTCTTGGAGACGGTGGAAACCCCAAGCCTTTGCTCTGCTGCTCCTATTAAGTAAAACGCTGTTGGCCACAATCTCTCTTTGATGCCGTAATTCAATAGACTCTGATTCTCTCTAGTTTAATTCAACAGATACTTATTCCATACTTGCTCCTGTGCGGAGGCTCTGAGGACTCAAAGCCGATAAAGACGGAGTCGGGTTAGGCCTGTAGAATGCAATCGGCAATTTCCGCGCTGATCCCCTAAGCCAGGCTTATGCTTGTACTGCTGAAGAAGTGGGGCCTGGCGAGCAGGAAGCCTTTGAAGGGCACAGAGGAAGGAAGACCCCGGGCAATTCAAGCGTTCCAAGTCGTGGCTATAGAGCAGCTGCATCGTCACAGCATGGCGTAGGGGCATCTGCACTGTGACCAGGGTATCAGACAACCGTTCCGGGACAACCTTCCCCCGAAGCTCCAGGGATCTGGTGCCAATCCATCCCCTCCCTGGATGCACAGACAAGGACTGCACCCTCCTCCATGTCTGCACAGAGCCACATCTTTACATAAGGATGCCCCAGGTCTGGAGGCAGAGTCAAGGCCACTGTGACCGTCACCATGTCAAGTCAGATATTGAACCTGGGTAATAAAGAGTAGATCGGCACACTCAAGATCTTTGTTATCTAAGGTGATGTCAAATGGGACTGCACATGCGTGTGCAGGTCTGAAGCCCACGATGTGATGATGAAAGGCGCCCACGAGTTACATCAGAGGGCAACGGACTGTGCCATTTAAGTAACTTCTCTACACTGGTTTGACACCCTGAACTCCACAGTGGAAAGCCAACCTCTTTTGACTGTACCTGTGAGGCCATTATGGTCCTGCCTTGGGCTTGGTCACATATCAATGTGCATCTTGAAGTTAGGCTCTGCTGGGGTCTGCCACCCCAGGCTCTCAATGGGTTTCTGAAACGGATGGTGTTTTGAAACCCTAGGCTACTCTGGGGTGGCTGAGTCACATTTTAAGACAGGGAACTAAGCTGGGCATGGTGGCTCGGGAGGTGGAGGCAGGAGGATCGCAAGTTCGAGACCAGAGGCAGTCTGCGCAACGTAGCGAGACCCTGTCTCAAAAAGTAAAAAAAATGGGCTGAAGGTGCAGCTCAGTGGTCCAGCAGTTGCAGAGCATGCAAGCGCGAGGCCCTGGGTTCAACCCCCAGTACCGCAAAAAGAAAAAGAAAAAAAAAGATAGGGAACTGACTTGGTAGAAGGGCACATTTCTTCCTTAGCGCATTTCCAGAGACTAGAAACTAGAATCAGGGTAGGGGTGGGGTTGGCGGGAAGGAGGTGGAGGGAAGAAAGGCACAAATGCCCCCATGGCGCCTCCACAATAGGGGCGGTGCTCTTGCAGGCAGGCTAGCTCAGTGAAGGTCAAAGGAGAGAGCAGACCCTCAGCCCGACCTCGTGCCATATGTTCTCCGCAGCAGACACCTTTGTACCGAGCTTTGCGCTGACCTCGGACTTCCGTCAGGAAGCCAGGGTGAATCACAGGCAGGCAATATGCAGTTTCTCAAGTTGACATTTGGCTGGGGACATCAAATCTCCATCGTGACCCTTACGGAACACTATTACCCAAGCACACTGAGAGGGACGCAACATTAGTGAAGTCAAAGCCTGCCACCTTAAATCCCTTCCAATAGACACAGTTGGACGCCCAGAGATGTCACAGGGGGCTGCAGCCAGTGGGTTGCCTTTAAGAGGACAGCCGACTCTGGGAAGCTCTGGGCATTTGGTTGGCACAGCAGCCAGCACCAGGGCTTGGGAAGGTAGGAATTGGGTAGGAGAGGGCATTGCATGAGACATTTTTCTTCCTGGTATTTGTCCCAGAAGATCCGTTTGATATTGACACCTGAACTTTGTTACATAGCTGGGTCTTGCCAATGGCTTCTGTACAGACAACGCGATGCAAATCAGCTGGGGTTTAAGCAGTTACCATGGAAACCCCAGACTTTGGCTTGGAAAGTATATGGGATATTTACAATGTCCACCGTGTTGGTTTATAGCAGTGCACTTCTTGGGAAGTTTCTTTCTTATCCTGAACTTCAGTGCTCCCCCCGCCCCATGCAGAATTTGGCAAAAGAAAAATTTAAAATCAAATTGGAAATATTACCTTCCCGGTTAAATAGCTAAACGAGGAGCTCTTGATTTATTCAAACCATATTTACTGAAGACAAATTTAACTCTAAATGGAGAGAGGGCTTAAAGGTCAAGGTTTGTCTTGGTTACTCTGAAGGAGTTGCTAAGCATTTTGTCCCCCATGGAGGCTGGGCGGATTCTAGGAGGTGTTATTTGTGTTATTGCCCCACGACCATTTTTCCACCTCTCCGTAACGCGAGGAGAATTATGGTTGTCGAGGGCAAACACATCCTTATGTGGACATGATCGCAGCCGTGGGCCAGCCGCTCCCAATAACAGAAATGGAGTGGCTCCTTCAGCTGCCGGATGAGGAGCCCAGAGGACACTGGGGGCAGATGTGGCGCCAGAGAGACCCAGGTCTCGATTCCCCGTCTGCCACGTGCTTGTGGCACGAACTTGGGCAAATTATTTAACCAACCACTGCCACAATCTTATTCTTTTGGAAACAAGAATCAAAATACCAATTGCTCCAAATGTCCTCAAGGAATAAATGAAATCGTGGACATAAAGCACTGAACGTCAGTCAGTAATAAAGTAGAACCCCAAGCGAATCAATCAAGAGAGAGAACTCAGGGGAGGGGCGAGGGGGAAATGGGAGCCCAAGTGGGCAGATGAGGCTGCCACGGCCTCTGGCGTCCCATCCACTCCCAGCTCCCACCTGCCTCCTGCCCCTGAACCCCCAAAACCTCCCCCTCTCCTCCTGCCCCTTTCTCGTCCAATAAAACACAAGGGCAGCTCACCCCCACGGGTGCTCTCGGCTTTGCTATCCTCTCTGCCAACCCCTGGAGGTGCTCCTCTTTTGGACTCACCATCTTCTTCTTGGAAAAAACTAAGAATTTGACTGTGAAGCTCATGACAAGCTGATCTTTCCCTTCTTTCTCTTTTCCTCTCAGCAGCTGCTCCTGCTCCCCACTGCCTTTCCTTTCAGAACCTCTCCAACCTAACATCCCGCCCAACCTCTTCCCAGGTCCTGAATTCCACATAGCTGTAGCTGAGAAGACCAATGGGGCTTCCTGTCAGGGTCATCTCTTCGCCAATCTGCCTCAGGGCTGACACGTTCCCAGTGACCTCTGGTTACTAAACCCGGTATTTTTTCGGGTCCTCCTTCTCTCTGCCTCACTGCTGCATTTGACAGTGGCCCTGTCAATTGAAATTGAAATTTCCTCTTCCTTTTTGGTGCCGGGATTTTGTTGTTTGTTGTTGTTAGGTGCCATCAAGTCGGTGTCTGACTTATATCGACCCTACATACAACAGGGGAAACACTATTGTCAGTGCTCCTCTGCTGTTCATAGGGTTTTCAATGGTGGATTGATTTTTGGGAGTGGGTTGCTGGGTCCTTCTCCCAAGCCTACAGCACCTGGTGTTCCCAGGCAGTCTCCCATCCAAGTACTGACCAGGCCCAACCCTGCTTAGCTTCCAAGATCTGACGGGATCGGATGCCACAGGGCTATGACTGCAGGCCAGGATTTTATGTTATGCTTAATCTTCCACCTTTCCAAAACTTCAGGTGACTTATGCTTGTTCTTCTGCTTATTCTTTCTAATTACATTCGTGTCCTAAAATTCAGCTCTTGTCCCTCCTCAGGATACAACCCAGTGACTCAGTTCTGCCATTTCCCTCATTCCACCAACAAGAGGGAATGGGTTCACTTTCTCTGCCCTCACCAAAATGCTGCATTGGCTACGGATCTCTAGACCAGTCTTGGGCAGGGGAACATCATGAGATAATGAGAATATTCTCTGCCTGGGCCACCCAATATGGCAGCCACTAGCCCCGTGTAGCACTTGCAGTGGGGTTAGCCTCACTGGGGAACTGAATTTTTACTTTTATCTAATTTGAAGTTTTGGGAGAAGGACGTGGCAATCCACTCCCAAGGCAATCCCAAAACAATCAGCCATTGAAAACCCTATGAGGGTCACTATGAGTTGGACACGACTCGACGGCACCTAACAACAACAACGATTTGAAATTTAAATGCAATTTACCACATGTGGCCAGAAGCTACCACATTGGACAACACAGTTCCCCATGATTTCAGGTTGGAGATAATGAAACGAAGCCTTCCTGGAGCCATTTCCTCATCTAGCATCTTTATGGCACAAGTAACCCACACCACGCTCCACGTCAAATGCTGTTATTTTACCTTATTTTGTTTTATTTGTTATGAATGTTTAGTTAGTATACAAAATAATGGGCTTCGTTATGACATTTTCGCACATGTTTACCATTGTATGTTGTCGATTTTCAGCCTCCCAGCGCCCTGTCTTGTTGCTGTCGTTAACTCCACTCTGACTCCCCATAAGTGGCCTCTGATTCCCTGCCTGGAGCTGTCTCCCTCCTCAGCCCTGCCTTCTGCATCTCTCTGCCACACCTGTTGGAGTCCTCGTCCAAACCTAAATAATCAACCGCAACTGCCCATGGTCACACATCCTGCCATGGCTGCTGATCTGATCTCATTCCAAGGTCACTATGTTGCTTGCCCGCCCTGTCCCCCCAGGAACCCCTACATCCTCTTACTTCGAGGTCAAAACCTTCTGCTTTTCAAAAGCACAACTGGGGATGATGCTGTGCCTCCAAATTTGGTCCAGGACTCTTTCTTTCCCCCACCCCCCCAACACACACACATAGGCTGGGGGTGTCTCATGAGCCCATGACCATGCAGTGCCCATTCCTGCCCTGGGGCTTCTGTGGGCCTTTCCTGCACTCCCTGTTGAGCCCCAACTGAAGACTCATTCACTCCTCAGTGATTCCCATGACCAGCTGAGCCCTGCCCGGCCTGATCTCTCCTCTAAATTCCCGGAGTGTTGACAATGAACTTAACTTTGTCCTGATGAGTACTGTTTTGCTGCTTGTGACCTTTCCTCTCACAGTAGGCTTGAAGGCAGTGGGTCTTCTTTGTCAGTATCTTCCATAAGCCTCAGCTCAGAACTGAGCACACAGTAGGTGCTTAGTGCTTCAGAAACACTGCTTGATGGACCAGCAAGCTCAGGATAAGAACTGGACGTAGAAGCGCCTGAGAAGTCAGTGAACATTAAACTCATGGGGTTAATAATTGACTCCCTGCTCTGCCTCAACCCCTGCTCATCTGGCTTTTATCAACCTGAATTCCTCCCCTTTGTCTACTCTCTCCCTTCATCTGGGCAACTGCATGAGCAAATTCCAACAGGGTTGGGGAAGAAAGCGTAAGATTTTCTATTTTCTCCTGGAAATGGTGGCCGAGGCTTAGGCCTTGTCTGTCAAAGGAAGTTGGTATGATACAGCCAGAAAAATGCTGATAGACTTTCTGTCACTTACTAGCTTGCTCTAACGTTCACTGATTTCTCAGATGCTTCCATGTCCAGTTCTTGTCCTGAACTTGCTGGTTAATCAAGAACTGTTTAACTGCTATGGACCTCACCTACAGGGGTAGGTGAAATGTTTGAAACTGCTGCATCATAGCTGGGCACTGTGGTACATACCTGTAATCCCAGCAATTTGGGAGGTTCAGACAGGAAGATTGCAAGTTTGAGGCCAGAGGCAGCCTGTGCAATTTAGCAAGACCCTGCCTCAAAAATCAATCAATCACTAAATAAATGAGAGGCTGGGGGTACTGTTTAGTGGCAGAGTGCTACCTTAGCATGTGCAAAAGGCCTGAGTTCAACCTCTCCATACTGAAAAATTAATACTGCCTCAAAACACTATTGGGGAACCATAGAGTTGAATAAAATAACATTTGAATAATGGGGTATGACATATCACTGGATGTATCAGTGGCAGAATAAGTATACTTCATGGATAGCATGGGTGTTTTGATTTTAAAAGATAATCCAAAAGGGCAATGTTTACACCAAAGAGCTGATGAAAGTGCAAAATCCAAGACTGTGTAAACTAAGCAGAAGGAGCAGTGTTGTCCGAGATGACAGGCAGCCCATAATAGCTGCAGAGATAGAGCAGGGGAAGCGCCTGATGCATACGCTAACCCAGGTCAGTTGTGCCGTAGACGTTCATTGCATAAAATGAGTTCTGATGATTGCTTATCTTCGTGTTTTTCTAACCAATGGGAAAATCATCAGAGTTTTGAGCGTCATGACATAACTGTCTGCAATTCCTTTTCCAAAACCTTTGGAGTCAAATATGCTTTGGAACTGACGGTTTTTCAGATCTTATAAAGATAATAAACTGTATATTGTATAATACCGGAGAAGGGTGTGGCAATCCACTCTGGAAGCAATCCCCAAACAACCAGCCTTTGAAAATCTTATGAGGGTCACTATGAGTTGGACCTGACTTGACAGTACCTAACAACAACAACAAAATAGTGTATAATACCATCAATAGTATGTACTCCACAATCTGCAACACCATATGTGCATTTAAAATTCATAAATAGACTCATGAGCTCACATTAGGTTCACTGACAAATGCATTCTCATCAGGTCAGGCTACAGCCCTAAATAATAATAATTACTATTGTTATTATTATTATGATTATTTTAATCATTCTTGTGACATGCATTGTGATAACTTAATACATGTATAGAACGTGTAATGATCAAACCCAGGTAGTTAGCATTTCCATCTACTTAAACATTTAACAACTTTTTATTACCACACAACATACTATTAATGTTGAACTTTCTATTTTCAGGTTTTGAAGTTAGAAATTCCAAAGAAATTATTTGGTATGAATTCACCAAATTTTCTGCAAAAGAAAGGAGTAGTCATTTTGAAGCTTCTGTTTAGCTTTGAGAAATGAAGAATAGAGTGGCTAGCAAATTTAAAACTTACTAAAAATTACTACAAAGCTACAATAGTCAAAGCAGCATGGTCTTGGCATAAGGATAATATCTATATGGAATATGGAATTGAATTCTATGCAGTGAAATAGAATTGAGGGTTCTAAAATGAGCCACGTATTGATGGAAAATTGAAATTCAACAACAGTTCCAAGACTATCCAGTGGGGGAGAGAATAGTCTCTTCAATAATGGTGCTGGAACAACTATATTTCTTCATTCTAAAGAATGAGGCTGGAACCTTACCCCACACAATACCGCTAAATTAACCCAGAATGGATCAAAGAGCCAAACTATAAAACTCTTAGAAGAAAGCATAGGAATAAACCTCTCTAACCTTGGATTACCTGCAGCTATATCCCTGTGGCATACGATCCCGTCAGATCTCGGAAGCTAAGCAGGGTCGGGCCTGGTTAGTACCTGGATGGGAGACCGCCTGGGAACACCAGAAGCTGTAGGCTTGGGAGAAGGGCCTGGCAACCCCCTCCCAAAAATCAATGTGCCATTGAAAACCCTATGCACAGCAGAGAAGCACTGCCAATAGTGTTTCCCCTGTTGTACAGAGGGTTGCTATGAGTCGGATACTGACTTGACGGCACCTAACAACAACAACAAGTACCTGAATATATAAATAACTCCTACAATTCAACAATGAAAAGACAAGCCCAATCAGAACATGAGCTGGGCACTGTACTCGCAGCAAATGGAGATGCTGGGGCAGGAGGATCGCAAGTTCAAAGTCCAAGGCAGCCTGTGCAAATTTAGGGAGCACTTGTCTCAGAATAAAAAGTAAAAAAGTGGGTGGGGGTGTAGCTCAGTGGCAGAGCACTTGCCTAGCATGTGTGAGGCACTGGCTTCAATCCCCTAGTGCTGGGGGCAGGGGAAGCAAACTACTTAAATAGATAATTACTCCAAAGAAGATAAGCAAATGAAATGCACAATAAACAGATAAGAAGATGCTCAGCCTCATCAGTCACTAGGGAAATTCAAAGCAAACCACATTGTTTTCTTGCACTCCTGCGGAGGGATATAATAACAAGAAAACAAAATAACAAGTAGTGGTGAGGTTGTGGAAAAACTGAAGCCCTCGTCCATTGCTGGTGGGTGTGGAGCCTGGGGCAGCTGCTGTGGGAAACAGTTTGGCAGCCCCTCAATAAGCTAAACATAGAAGTCCTGTATGACTCAGCAATTCCACTTTTAGGTACAAATTGTGATTAAAAGATATGGCGAATGTTTAAATTTTTAAAAAGTATTACAGTAAAAGACACGTTACCATTAATCCCCCTCAAAATGCTCCCCCTGGCTTCGAACCCCCTTATCCCACCGTGCTTGCCACTTTTGAAGCAGGTCTGGAAGCCCTCTTCCTGGAGTGCCTTTAGTTCTATCCTCCATCACAAAAATGCTCTGTGTCATGTGTTTCTTCTGGCATGGCAATTTCTGCCTAATAAAAACATTCCCGTGTGTCCTCATCCGCCTTATTCACCAAGTCTGGCACCAGGCAACTTCTGGCTTTTCCCCAAAGTCAAAATGGCTATGAAAGGTAGACATTTGAATCAATTCAGGTCATCGAGGCAGCCACAACTGTATGACTAAAGACACTCACAAAAGAGGACTTCCAAAACTGCTTCAGAACGTGGCAAGAATGATAGGATAAATGTATTTGAAGCCAGGGGGACTATTCTGAGGGGGATTAATAGCAATGTGTCTTTTACTGTAATAAATTAAAATTTTTTTAATATTCACTATATTTTTGATCACATTACATACGTATTTGAAAGAATTGAAAGCAGGTATTCAAACAAAAACTTGGACATGAATATTCCTAGCAACACTATTCCTAACTAGCTAGAAGGTAGAAACAACTCAAATGCCCATCACCTGATGAATGGATAAATAAAATATGGTACACCCATACAATGAAATATTATTCAGTCACAAAAAAGCAGTAAAGTACTGACAAATGCTCTAATATGGATGACTTCTGGAAGATTAGCTAAGTAAAAAAAGCCCTAAGTAAAATGCCACACACACAATCAGCAGACTGATTGCTGCTGGGGACTTGGGGAGGGAGTGACCGCTAATGGGTACAGAGTTTCATATGGGGTGAGGGAAGTATTTTGGTATTAGGTGGTGGTGATGATTGCACAACACTACCAGTGTACTAAATGCTACCGAGTTGCACAATTTAAAAAGGTTAAAACGGACAATTTTATGTTTTGTGAATTTTACCACAGTTTAAGAAAAGACAGTGTAAAGACTATTAGTCTCTTTAGGGAATGTTAGGTATTCAGAGCTCTCAGGGATGTTTTTTAAAATCACTAGTCAAAATGTAAGAAACACAGGAAGAAAAATCTAAACAGTGATAAAAATTGGTGTTCTGCTTTAAGCATAGCGTTTCTAAAGTATTTTGACAAATCTCAGAAATGTGTATAACATAAGCAGAGGTTATCGGTTGTGGTGCTATTTTCATTAGGGGCTGGTTAACTCTCTGCTATAGGGGCTGGCCTGTACATTATAGCATGGTTAGGGGCTGGGATTTAGCTCAGTGGGTAGAGCGCTGCGCTGCAGTCTCTGAGGTCCCAAGTTCAATTCCCAGCACCGCAAAAATGGGAGAAGGGCCTGGCAACCCACTCCCAAGGCAATCCTGAAGCACTCAGCCATTGAAAACCCTATGAGGGTCGCTATGAGTCGGATACCAACTCGACGGCACCTAACAACAACAACAACAAGCAGTATTCCTGGTCTAACCCAATGGATGTCAGAAGGATTTCCCACCCCAGTGGTAATACTAGATAAATAAAAACATCTTTCAAAATTGCCATGTGTCCCCTTGTGTCAAAATTGACCCAGGTTGAGAATTCCTGCTATGGCTTCTTTTTTGTTTTCTTTATTATTATTATTATCATTTTATTTATTTACTTATTTTTGTGGTACTGGGGGTTGAACCCAGGGCCTCGTGCTTGCATGCTCTGCAACTGCTGGACCATTGAGCTGCACACCCAGCCCATTTTTTTTACTTTTTGAGACAGGGTCTCGCTAAGTTACACAGGCCGCCTCTGATCTTCAACTTGCGATCCTCCTGCCTCCGCCTCCAGAGTCGCTGGGATTACAGGCAAGCGCCACCGTGCCCGGCTTGCTAAAGCTTCTTTAGGAACAGTTTGTCATTCAGGGATCTTATCTTCCCCTAGAATTTCCTTTAAAATATCTATTTCTAAGATTGCCTATTAGTTATTTCCCAATAACAGGGAAATCATGGGGGGGGGGGGGAAGAAACCCAACCAACACTATGCAAATTGCCCATAAACGCCAAAAACCTTTCTCATTACGAGGGACTAAGCTGCGTGATGAACTTGTAAACAGCAGGTTTCTAGCTGGCAACTGAATGCCCTGGCAATAAGCTAAATGTGGATAACACATAAAAAAAAAATGAGTGTGCAAAATGTTCCCTTCCCAAACCCTTTTTGGGCAAAGACTACCACTCTGCCGTCATTCCAGAATAATGACAGCCCCTGTGCCCTTGTCCACTCCGCCTCTTTCCCTTTTGAAAACGCAAACCACACTCTTCGTGAAACTTCCGGGTCCCGTTTAGTGACCCTGGAATCTCACGCCTGAGCCCAGGCAGTCACCTGGGCTCTGATCTGCTGGGCGCTGCCGCCAGCGGGAACAGAGGGCTGAGCGGTTAGGACTTGGGGGTCCCTGGCTGTCACCTCCAGCCTGGCACTGCTTTTCTCCAGTTACACTTCTGAGTGGCATTTCCTTCGGACTGCGGGCTGGGATTTAGCTCAGTTGGTAGAGTGCTGCGCTGCAGTGTCTGAGGTCCCGAGTTCAATTCCCAGCACTGCAAAAATGGGAGAAGGGCCTGGCAATCCACTCCCAAGGCAATCCCGAAAACAGTCAGCCATTGAAAACCCTATGAGGGTCGCTATGAGTCGGATACCGACTCGACGGCACCTAACAACAACAACAACAAGGGTTCTGAAACTGGGTCTGAAAGGCACAGGTCCAACACAAGCCCCTCTTCCCTCAGGTGCGGAGGCAGAAGTGCAGAGAGAGGGACAGAGCCAGGTGAGTGAGGTCTCCGGCTTCCACCTGGCCAGCGCCCAGACGCACCCACTGTTGCCAGGAAGGGAGCCACGCCCCTCCAGCAGGACACCACTTAACCTCTGTTGCACCTCAGTTTCCTCATCTGACATCAGCATTGCAACTTCTGTCGTACAGGCTGGTCCTGGGGGTAAACTGATTACGTGCCATCCAAACACCACTGACAGGGACAGATGGAGCAGCGGGTCCCCCACTGATAGGCTGAAGCCTGAATCTCCTAATGCAGAGGTATTAGGAGGTGGGACCTTTGGAAAGAATTAGATTGCAGTGAGGTCGAGAGAGTGGAGCCCCCAGGATGGGGTGAGAGCCCTTACAAGGACAGGAAGGACAACCTGTCTTCACCACGTGAGGACGTGGTCTGTGAACCAAGCCCCTGAGCACGCTGGCTTCCTGACAGCTGACTTCTAACCTCCAGAGCGTGCGGAGTGGCGTGTGCTGCATGAGCCGGCCAGGCTTCGGTGCTCTGTTCCTACAGCCACAGGCGACAAAGCCAGCTGCCTGTCGCTCCACGCGTCTCTCCGGGTATGCACACCATTCCGCGTGCTTGTCCTCTGGAGAGATGGTTAAAATCTCCACCTGATGTCTCCCAATCCTCTTGTGATGGGGGCCACAAAGGAAAGTCCAGCTGGGACTGTGCTCCTGGCCTGCCTCCACCATGTCGTCCTCTGATGGTATTGACAGGCAAAGGCTAGAGGGCGACAAGCAAGCTTTGTCTTGGTCCACGAACTTCCAGACTCCCAGGGACTCTTACTTCTGCTTCCCACTTTGGTATCACTGTGAAAGGAGGCTTCTTTGAGGCAGTAACTTCCAGATCATATCAGACTTCTAGACTCTAAATTGTTGTTGGGGATCAAACCCAGAGCCTAGCACATGCTAGGCAAACACTCTACCAGTGAGCTGCACGCACAGCCCCTGAATTCTTACTAGACGGCGGAAATTTTATATCACTGCTAAAGGAAGACACTGCTAACTCCATCTTTAATATGAAGCAACGGCATCAACATATGTAAAGCAAAACCTGCCAAAAATTTAGAAATGATTGGAAGGAACTCAGTAGCCGTAGGAAAGATGATCATACCCCCCTCAAATAAAGTAGATAATGAATAAAGGTAAAAATAAGGAAAATGAATAAAGAGGATCTGAAAAACACCATTATTAATAGTATTAATATACAACAATTAAACTTTAAATATGTTAGGCATGTAAACTCTTGATTGTATATTAAGTCCTAAAGAAAACCTCAGTTATTTCCATAGCTAGAAATTATTTAGCTCAATTCTCTGATTACAAGACAATAAATTATAAATTAAATTTAAGAAAGTGTTGTTGTTGTTAGGTGCCATTGAGTTGGGTTGAACTGACAGAGACCTATGTATAACAGAACAAAACATTACCGGATACTGGGCCATGTTTAGCGCTATGTCAGTGCTTCTCTGCTATTGATAGGGTTTTCAATGGCGGGTTGTTTCAGGAGTGGGTTGCGGGTCCTTCTCCCAAGCCTACAGCACCTGGTGCTCCTAGGCGGTCTCCTATCCAAGGACTAACCAGGCCTGACCCTGCTTAGCTTCTGAGAACTGAGATCAGATGCCAGGGTAGTATGGCTGTAGACTTTAAGAAAGTAGGACACAAATACCAATTATTTTCAAATTAACAACCACCACCAAGAAGGACTTCTTTCCTGTCTACCCAGGACAGAAGAAATATTAAAAGGAGAAATACAGACCAGCTGGGTAAGGGCACTGTCTCCTCAGTAGGGGAAGGAACTAAAGTTTGCTTAGAGGAAAGTGTATAGCTTCAACTGCTTTCCATCTTAGATAAGAAAAAATTAAAACGCATAGATGAAACGTTCTGCTCAAGCTAATATTAAAAAGCAAAAATATAGCCAGAAAATAAGAGAGACATTTCTAGAGATTAAATGAATACATTGGAAAATAGATTAATTAATAAATCCAGAGCCTGGATATGTTGAAAAAACTAATAAAATAGACAGTTCTCCAGGAAGTCTCAGTAAATACAAAAAGAAATCACAAGTTACAATGTGGGAAATCAGAAAGAGAGGAAAGAGAAAAAAGAAAAATCACAGAATTTCATGTATAAATGCCAGCCAGAACGTTGAACCTCCAGGAGAAGAAAAATGGAAAATAAGAAAATAAAAAATTATCAAATCTGACAATCAGAATAAATCACTATCCATGGAAGAAATAGAAACTAGTCTCAAAGAATCAGGTCCATAAAAGGAGCTGTGCCCAAACGTTTTATGGGCAAGTTTTTCAAACCTTCAAGGAACACATAATTCTTATGCTATTTAAACTGTTACAGATTGCGGAAAAAAAATGAAAAGTATCACAATTTGCTTTATGAAATTAACATAAACTTGGTACCAAAATGTGACAAAGACGGCTCGGTGAAACAAAACAACAGACAAACTTCACATGGAAACAGAAAGGCAAACTAGAAGTAAAATATTTAGTATAGAGCAATAGCATAAAAAGAAATAATGACATCTGATCACATTTAATACAAGAACACATGGATAGGGTGATAGGATGAAATAAAATAAGATCAAAGCAATATCATGGAAAAAAGATATTGATAGGAATCAAAAAGCAGTATTTTATAAAATCAAAACTTCATTTAAAATAAAGTTGGATTCAAAAACACACTTTAAATCTGGGTCTGTATAGTTCTGTAAACTATAGAAAGATACTCACTTGAGTTAATGAAGTATATTGATCTAGAACAAATAGCCAGTGTAATATTGAAATACCAAAGAAGCAGTTCTTAACATCATTGTTATAATCAGTTTTCCAGACAGTGTAAGTTTAATTAAAAGTGAACTGGAAATAATCATTCAAAAGTGGGTTGGGAGGTGTGTGCTGGGGTGCACGTCTGTAATCCCAGCAACCCTGGAGGCTGAAGCAGGAGGATCATGAGTTTGAGGCTAGAGACAGCCTCCACAACTTAGCAAGACCCTATCTCAAATAAATAAATAAGTAAATAAGTAAATAAATAAATAAACACAACCCCCCACAACCCCCCCAAAACAAAACAAAAACAACACTAAAGAAGGGGTTGAAGAAGGGTTTTTTTTTTTTTTTTTCTTCGTCAGTACTTGGGGGTCAAACCCAGGGCCTCGCACATACTTTCCAAGTGCTCTACCTCTGGGCTACACACCCAGCCCATTTTTAACCTTTTTATTTGGAGACAAAGTCTCACTGAGTTATACAGGCTGCCTGTGGCCTCAATCTCCCAATCCTCCTGCTTCGGCCTCTCAAATTGCTGGGATAAAAGGCATGCACCATCATGCCCAGCTTAGACAAGATAATTTTGAAAAAGAATATTCATCCAGCAGTCATAAACCAGAGAGTATTTAAAAATATGGTGAAACCACAGTCAGTAACATAACGTAGCATCAATGCTAGAGTAGAGAGACATATAAGTAAAATAAAAATAGATTCAAAGTTCTAGTCAATATAACAAACATGGTTTTCCAAATAAGACAGGAAATGATGGATTATCAGATATATCTCCTGAGACTACCTGGCTAAAATCATTTCAAAATGAATGCAGTGAGACATCAGTCACCAAAATATAAACAAAAACTTCCAGGTAGACTACAAATAATGCCTAAAGGAACGAGGAGGAACTGAAGGGCACCCAGATGACACTGGGGAGGGCCTCCCCGCGCACACCTGACAAGGCACGTTCCATGAAGAAACACAATGAAATGTGTCACTACATAAACAATTTCTATGTCCATACATTTGTAAAATCCACAGACACACACAAAAATGCAAATGGGAAAATTGTAAATTTGTATAAGGATTATAATATTAAACATATTTCTAATCCTCATTCCCCCTTTTGAACCCATTCTTTCTCTCTTGGCAGTCCACTGGCCCATGTTACTCCATAGAAGGTTGGTGATGCCCTGGTAAGCAGGAGGACATGATTCAGAGAGCGTCTCATTTTGAAGAAGAAGGAGGAGGAGAGAAGAATAAGGAGGAGGACAAGGAGAAGGAGGAGGAGGAGAAGGAGGAGGGGAAGGAGAAAGAGGAGGAGGAGGAGAAAGAGGAGGAGGAGAAGGAGAAAGAGGAGGAGAAGGAGAAGGAGGAGGAGAAGGAGAAGGAGGAGACGGAGGAGGAGAAGGAGGAGGAGGAGAAGAAGAGGAAAAGGAGGAGAAG